>JAACNH010008719.1:0-12440 GCA_019447015.1 Hymenochirus boettgeri
CATTGACTGTGACTGACACGGTATACATTATACACATGGAGCTCTCCGTGTAGCATTGACTGTGGCTGACACGCGGGGAAAACTATATTCTGATCCAGGGATAATATGTAAAAAGAAAAAAAAAAAAAACAATCTATGGTTTTCAGTACTCGAACAGTTAAAGAGGATTTGATGTAAATTGCCCATTAATAGGGAACAACTCCCGGGGGGATTGTAATGATGAAGAGGGACAGAAATATAGGAAGGGGCTGTAGGCTCAAGCCACACATGAGGACTGAACTTGACTAACAGTTACCGTGTGATGAAATATCGGGAAAGGATGGGCTCTCTTGTAACTACGGGAAATCTGTGGAAGCGTTTCCAAAGGTATCTGTTGCATTTCTGAATTTTTTTGGAAAAAAGAAAATAGAACTGAATTGCCATCCCGTCACTGGGGGTAAATCAAGTGGCATTACCTCTTTTCCTGATTGATTTCATTCGTGGTCAGACATAATCAATGTTGATTACCTTCTCTCTTGATTGGAGGTTAATCTGTGTCGTAAACTAAATCAAAACATTGATTACCCTGCTCCTTATTGCATTCAGCTGTGTAAGACATATCAACCTTGATTACCATCTCTCTGATACATCAGTGTTTATAGGACCATTATCAACTTTGGATTACCTCATCTCTTTATTGCATTCGGCGTGTTCAAGGAACATTATCAACTTTGATTACCTCTCTCTGATTGCATTGCAGTGCGTACATTAATCAACCTTATACTCTTCTTTTGATGCATTCAGGCTGTGTTCAGACATTATCAACTTGGTTACTCTCTTCTGATTTGCATTCAGCTGTTTCAGCCATTATCCAACCTGGATTACCTCCTTTTTGATGCATTTCAGTGTGTCAGGACTTATCACCTTGATTACCTCTCGCTTTGATTGATCATTCAGTTGTCGTACATTTAATTCCAAAATTGATCCATCTCCCTTTATGATTCAAAGGGTTCAGAATATTATTCAACTTGATTTCCCTCTCTCTTGATTGCATTTCAGCGTTTGTGTCAGAACATTATAAACCTTTGATTACTCCTCTCTTGATTGCATCATCAGTGTCATACATAATCAAACTGATTAACCTCTCCTTTATTGCATTCAAGCTGTGTCAGATATTATAACCTTGATTCCCTTCTCTCTTGATTGCATTTTCAGCTTGTGCAAGGGACCATTATCAAAACCTTGATTACCTCTCTCTTGATTGATCTCAGTGTTCATACATTAATCAACATTTGATTAAACCCTTTCCCTTTATTGCCATTCAGCTGTGTCAGGGACATTATCAACCTTGATTACATCTCTCTTGATGCATTCAGCTGTTGAAGACATTATCAACCTTGATCAAACCTGCTCTCTTGATTTGCCATTTCAGCTTGTGTCAGACATTATCAACCTTGATTACCTCTTTGAGTGCATTTTCATCTGTGAGGCAAATCAACTTTGAATCAAATGAACCTCAACTTACTCTTAATTGCATTTCATTGGGTCACAATGTAATCAAGGGTGATTTGTTCTCTTGGACTGCATATTTCAGCTGGTGTCAACAATAACATAAACCACTGGCGATTACCTCATCTACCCCCCCCCCTTTTTGATTGCATTTCAGCTGTCAGAACATTAGTCAATCCTTACCTCTCCACAACTTGATGCATTTTCAGCTGTGTCATTTAGACCTTAAATCAGTGCTGAGTACTACCTCTCTCTCTATTCGCAATAAGCTTACGTCAACAGGGACATAAAATCATGTGATTTACCCTCTCTGAATTGAGAGAAAGCTGTGTCACAGAAGAATCAATGCTGATTTACTTCTTTATGCATTTAGCTGTCAAAATGTAATTAATAAAATTAACCTTCTTATGTGGTTTGCATTCAAGGGTTTTCTCAGATTCGTGTGGGTGTGTTTTGGTGTCTGTGTGAAAAAAAAGTTGGGGGTGGTGGTTGGGGTTGTTGGTCTGTTGTGAGAGATCGAGGGAGCGGGGTGAGTGTATTTTGTCCATTTATTAAAAGTAATAAAAACCTTACAATTGCACCCGGTGTTAACTCATATGTTTTGCAACTTTATACCCTGTATCAATTCAATTTTAATAGGGACACACAATTAGAATTGCTTAGGCTGTGCTAAGACCTGTTTCACTTCATTATCCTTCCCCCTGCAGCTCGGAATAGTGTTGGTTCTGGAAATATTAATTAATAAAGGGGATTGGAGGGGATGTAAGCCTTTTCCTTTCTTAAATTATTGCATATTGCCTATATAATTATAATTCTATTTTTCTCTCAATTATCCCTTCAAATACAGGACACAGGAAAGTGATTAGACACATCAACAGGAAAGTAAAGGTTGAAAAACAACTTTTCTCTTTGTATCCAACATGTTTAGCTGAATCAAATAGTTTGTGCACTTGATGTGCATTATCTATCTATGGTTCCCAAGGCTCACAACCTGTCAAAGTCAGAAATCTTCAGAAGAAAACCTTCTATATAACATTCCTAATGGGTCTCTCACATCCATCAGAATAGACCGAAATTATAAAAAATCCAGTCGCTAAATGGAACATTGAATTGTTCTTTATGTGAGTCATCTTTAATCGACCTCACATTATAAATTCTCGTGTACAGTGTTACAGCATAATTATGTATTTGCACTGATCTACACAACCACAAAACACAACACCAATGCAGAGAGGCAAAGCAGAACCTTTGCAGCTCTCAGAATTTTCAATGGATTAATAAACCACATTACTCACCGTGGCGCAAATACAAGGCTATATATGCGCGAGCTGTAAAATATTGGATGTTTATAATGTATTATCAGCCCGTTACACTCTTAGGAACGGTTTTTATCATATTCTATCTTCATTAGGAATTGTATCTATTGTCAGTGTTAGTTACGAGAATGTTCACCCTCAAATTAAAAAAATGACCCACACACACACCAAATAACATACAATTATTTAGGAAATGTGAAAGTTGTATATGCCTCTAACCTGTTTATGAGTGCACAATCATTAGCACAAAAAAAGAGCCTTGAGCACATCAATTGAATTGCTTACATTCTGTTTAGCTATTGCGATTGTATCTTTAAAACGGACGCCTCTGTTTTTTTTCTTGGAATTAACTAAGCAAAGTTTACATAACTTGACCAAATTATTTTAAGCTTCACCAGGCAAACCATTGCAGTGCCCATATGTTAGCGGGGTACCACTTTTTTTGCTCAGGACAAATTTCTAGTAGTGGGTCGCTACACACAGTTTATACAACTGATAACGCTGGTGGTTACACAGTACCAATCTGTTATTGATGGGTTTTAAACACTCCTCAGCTACCAATTGTACCCTAAGCCTGGGTATACACCAGTTACCAATCTGTATAGTGGGTACACAGTACAAATCTGTATAGCTGGGTATACAACCAGTACAACCAATCATGTATAGCGGGTACACACAGTAACCAATCTGTCATAGTTGGGTTTACCACAGACCAATTACCTGGTCAACCTAGTATAGATGTGTAAACGTCAATCGTAGTTCCCGGGTACACACAGTACAATCTGTATAGCTGCCCCGGTAACCACAGTACCAATCTCTGTATAGTGGGTACACACAGTACCATCTGTATAGCTGGGTACACCCAGTACCAATCTGTATTATAGGGGTTAGAACAGTTACCAATCTGTATAGCTGGGTACACCACAGTACCAGTCTGTATAGTGGGTACACAGTACCAATCTGTATAGCTGGGTACACACAGTACCAATCTGTATAGCTGGGTCACACACAGTCACAATATGTATAGCTGGGTACACACAGTACCAAATCTGTATAGCTGGGTACACACAGTACCAATCTGTATAGCTGGGACACAAGACCATCTGTATAGATGGGTACACACAGTACCAATCTGTAAGCTGGGTATACACAGTACCAATCTGTATAGCTGGGCACACAGATAATCTGTATAGCTGGGTACACCTCACAGTACCGAATCGTATAGCTGGGTATTACACAGTACCAATCTGATAGTTGGGTAAACACAGTTACCAATCTGTATAGCTGGTGACACACAGACCAATCTGTAAAGTGGGTTATACACAGTACCAATCTGTATAGCTGGGTACACCACAGTACCAATCGTAAAGCTGGATCTAAAGTACCAACGTATAGATGGTTACACACAGTACCAATCTGTAAAGCTGGCGGTACACACAGTACCAATCTGTATAGCTGGGTACACACAGTAACAATCTGTAAAGCTGGGTACACACAGTACCAATCTGTATAGTTGGGTACCACAGTACCAATCTGTAAAGCGGGTTTATACACAGTACCAATCTTATAGTTGGGTACACACAGTACCAATCTGTATAGGGGTACCACAGTACCAATCGTAACTGGGTACACACAGTACCACAATCGTATAGCGGGTACACCACACGTACCAATCTGTATAGCGGGTACACACAGTCCAATCTGTATAGTGGGTACACACAGGACTCAATATGTAAGCTGGGGACACAGTATACCAATCTGTATAGCTGGGGAACACAGTACCAATCTGTATAGCTGGGTAACACACAGTACCAATCTTGTCAGCACTGTATAGCTGGGTACACACAGTACCCAATCTGTAAAGCTGGGTATACACAGTGACCAATCTGTAAGTTGGGTACACACAGTACCAATCTGTATAGCTGGGTAAACACAGTACAATCTGTATAGTGGAGTACACAGTACCAATCGGTATAGCGGGGTACACAGTACCAATCTGTATAGCGGGTACACACAGTACCAATCTGTAAAGCTGGGTAAACACAGTACCAATCTGTATAGTGGGTACACACAGTACCAATCTGTATAGCTGGGTAACAACGTACCATCGTATAGTGGGTTACACACAGTACAATCTGTATACTGGTAGACACAGTACCAATGTATAGGGGGTTACACACCCAGTCACCAATTGTATAGCTGGGTACACACAAGTACCAATCTGTATAGCTGGGTACACACAGTACCATCTGTTAGCTGGGTACACAAGTACATCTGTATAGCTGGGTACACACAGTAACCAACTGTATAGCTGGGTACACCACAGTAACCAATCTCTTAGCTGGGTACACACAGTACCAATCTGTATAGCTGGGTACACACAGTACCAAATCTGTATAGCTGGGTACACACAGTACCAATTGTATAGTGGGTACACACCAGTACCATCTGTTATAGCTGGGTACAAACAGTACCAGTCTGTATAGCTGGGTAGACACAGTACCGTCTGTATAGGGTACACACAGTACCAATCTGTATAGCTGGGTTACACACAGTAACAATCTGTATAGCTGGGTACACACAGTACCAATCTGTATATGGGTACACACAAGTACCGATCTGTATTAGCTGGGTACAACACAGTACACGATCTGTATAGTGGGTAACACACAGTACCGATCTGTATAGCCGGGTACAAAACAGTACCGATCTGTTATAGCCGGGTACACACAGTACAATCTGTATAGCATGGGTACACACAGGTACCAATCTGTATAGCTGGGTAGACACAGTACGATCTGTATAGCTGGGTACACAACAGTACCGATCTGTGTATAGCTGGGTACACACAGTACGTCTGTAGCTGAGGTACACACAGTAACAAATTCTGTATAGCTGGGTACACACAGTACCAACTGTATAGCTGGGTACACAAAGTACCAATCTTATAGCTGGGTACACACAGTACCAATCTGTATAGCTGGGTACAAACAGTACCAATCTGTATAGCTGGTACACACAGACCAATCGTATAGTGGGTACACACAGTACCAATCTGTATAGCTGGGACACACAGTACCATCTGTATAGCGGGGTAGACACAGTACCAGTTAGTATAGCTGGGTAACACAGTACCAATCTGTATAGTGGGTACATACAGTACCAATCTGTATAGCTGGGTACACACAGTACCATCTGTTATAGCTGGGTACAACAGTACCAATCTGTATAGCTGGGTACACACAGTACCAATCTGTATAGCTGGGTACACACAGTACCAATCGTATAGCTGGGGTACACACAGTACCATCTGTAACTGGGTACAACAGTACCAATTGTATAGCTGGGTACACAGTACCAATCTGTATAGCTGGGTACACACAGTACCATCTGTATAGCTGGGTACACACAGTACCAATCTGTATAGCTGGGTACAAACAGTACCAATCGTATAGCTGGGTACACACGTACCAATCTGGTATAGTTGGGTAACACACAGTACCAATCTGTATACATGGGTAACACACAGTACCAATCTGTATACCTGGGTACACACAGTACCAATCTGTATAGCTGGGTACACACGTACCAATCTGTATAGCTGGGTAACACAGTACCAAACTGCTATAGGCGGTTACACACAGTACCAACTGTATAGCGGGTACACACAGTTACCAATACTCTGGGTATAGCCGGGTACACACAGTACCAATCTGTATAGCTGGGTACACCACAGTACCAATCTGTATAGCTGGGTACACACAGTACCAGTCTGTATAGCTGGGTAGACACAGTACCAGTCTGTATAGCTGGGTACACACAGTACCAATCTGTATAGTTGGGTACACACAGTACCAATCTGTATAGTTGGGTACACACAATACCAATCTGTATAGTTGGGTACACACAGTACCAATCTGTATAGTTGGGTACATACAGTACCAATCTGTATAGCTGGGTACACACAGTACCAATCTGTATAGATGGGTACACACAGTACCAATCTGTATAGCTGGGTACACACAGTACCAATCTGTATAGATGGGTACACACAATACCAATCTGTATAGTTGGGTACATACAGTACCAATCTGTATAGCTGGGTACACACAGTACCAATCTGTATAGATGGGTACACACAGTACCAATCTGTATAGCTGGGTACACACAGTACCAATCTGTATAGATGGGTACCACAATACCAATCTAAGTGGGTACACATACCAATGTATAGTGGGTACATACAGTACCAATCTGTATAGCTGGGTACACAGTACCAATCTATAGTTGGTCATACAGTACCAATCTGTATAGCTGGGTACACACATTATCATTTCTATAGTTGGGTACATACAGTACCAATCTGTTAGCTGGGTACAACACAGTACCAATTTCTATAGTTGGGTACATACATACCAATCTGTATAGCTGGGTACACACATTACCAATTTCTATAGTTGGGGACATACAGTACCAATCTGTTATAGCTGGTGGTACACACAGTACCAATTTCTACGTTGGGTACATACAGTACCAATCTGTATAGATGGGACACCACAATACCAATCTGTTATAGTTGGGTACAACAGTACCAATGTATAGCTGGGTACACACAGTACCAATTCTATAGTTGGGTACATACAGTACCATCGTATAGATGGGTACACACAATACAAATCTGTATAGTTGGGTACATACAGTACCAATCTGTATAGCTGGGTACACACATTACCAATTTCTATAGTGGGTACATACAGTACCAATCTGTATAGCTGGGGGTACAACAGTACCAATTTCTATAGTTGGGTACAATACAGTACCAATCTGTATAGCATGGTACACACTTACCAATTTCTATAGTTGTGTACATACAGTACCAATCTGTATAGCTGGGTACAACAGTACCAATTTCTATAGTTGGGTACATACAGTACCAATCTGTATAGCTGGGTACACACATTACCAATTTCTATAGTTGGGGTACATACAGTACCAAATCTGTATAGCTGGGTACATTACAGTACCAATCTGTATAGTGGGTACACACAGTACCAATTTCTATAGTTGGGTACAACAGTACCAATCTGTATAGATGGGTACACACAATACAATCTGTATAGTGTGGGTACATACAGTACCAACTCTGTATAGACTGGGTACATACAGTACCAATCGTATAGTGGGTACACACAGTACCAATTTCTATAGTGGGTGACATACAGTACCAATCTGTATAGATGGGTACACACAATACCAATCTGTATAGTGGGTACATACAGTACCAATCCTGTATAGCTGGGTACACACAGTACCAATCTGTATAGATGGGTACACACAGTACCATTGTATAGCTGGGTACACACGTACCAATGATAGATTGGTACACACAATACACAATCTGTATAGTTGGGTTACATACAGTACCAACCTGTATAGTTGGGTACATACAGTACAATCTGTATAGCTGGGTACACACAGTACCAATTCTATAGTTGGGTACATACAGTACCAATCTGTATAGCTGGTCACACAGTACCAAACTGTATAGCTGGGTACCACAGTACCAATCTGTATAGCTGGGTACACACAGTACCAATTCTATAGTTGGTACATACAGTACATCTGTATAGCTGGGTACACCAGACAATTTTCTTAGTTGGGTACATACAGTACCAATCTGTAAGCTGGGTACACACAGTACCAATCTGTATAGTGGGTTACAGTACCAACCTATAGTTGGGTACACAGTACCAATCTGTATAGCGGGGTACACAATACCAATTCTATAGTTGGGTACATACAGTACCAATCTGTATCGCTGGGTACACCACAGTACCAACCTGTATAGTTGGGTACATACAGACCAATCTGTATAGTGGGTACACACAGTACCAATTTCTATAGTGGGTACATACAGTACCAATCTGTATAGCTGGGTACACACAGTACCAATTTTATAGTTGGGTACATACAGTACCAATCTGTATAGCTGGGTACACACATTACCAATTTCTATAGTTGGGTACATACAGTACCAATCTGTATAGCTGGGTACACACAGTACCAATTTCTATAGTTGGGTACATACAGTACCAATCTGTATAGCTGGGTACACACATTACCAATTTCTATAGTTGGTACACACAGTACCAATCTGTATAGCTGGGGTACCACAGTACCAATCTGTATAGCTGGGTATACACAGTACCAATCTGTTAGCTGGGTACACACAGTACCAATCTGTATAGCTGGGTACACACAGTACCAATTTATATAGTGGGTACATACAGTACAATCTGTATAGCGGGTACCACACAGTACCAATCTGTATAGCTGGGTCACCAGTACCACATCGTATAGCTGGGTACACACAGTACCAATCTGTATAAGCTGGGGTACACACAGTACCAATCTGTATAGCTGGGTACACAGTACCAATCTGTATAGCTGGGTACACACAGTTACCAATCTGTATAGCGGGTACACACAGTACCAATCTGTATAGCTGGGTACACACAGTACCAATCTGTATAGCGGGTACACACAGTACCAATGTATAGCTGGGTACACAAGTACCAATCTGTATAGCTGGTACAACAGTACCAATCTGTATAGCTGGGTACACACAGAGCTACCAATTTCTTATAGTTGGTACTCAGTACCAATCTGTATAGCTGGGTACACACAGTACCAATTTCTTAGTTGGGTACATACAGTACCAATCTGTATAGCTGGGTACACACAGTACCAATTTCATAGTTGGGTACATACAGTACCACATCGTATAGCTGGGTATACACCAGTACCAATCTGTATAGCGGGTACACACAGTACCAATCTGTATAGCTGGGTACACACAGTAACAATTTCTATAGTTGGGTACATACAGTACCAATCTGTAGAGCTGGGTAACACAGTACCAATCTGTATAGGGGTACACACAGTACCATCTGTATAGCTGGGTACACACAGTACCAATCTGTATAGCTGGGTACACACAGTACCAATCTGTATAGCTGGGTAACACACAGTACCAATCTGTATAGCTGGGTACACACAGTACCAATCTGTATAGCTGGGTACACACAGTACAATCTGTATAGCTGGGTCACACAGTACCAATCTGTATAGCTGGGTACACACAGTACCAATCTGTATAGCTGGGTACACACAGTACCAATCTGTATAGTGGGTACATACAGTACCAATCTGTATAGCTGGGTACACACAGTACCAATTCTATAGTTGGGTACATACAGTACCAACTGTATAGCTGGGTACACACAGTACCAATTTCTATAGTTGGGTACATACAGTACCCAATCTGTATAGCTGGGTACACACAGTACCAATCTGTATAGCTGGGTACACACAGTACCAATCTGTATAGACTGGGTACATACAGTACCAATCTGTATAGCTGGGTACACAAGTACCAATTTCTATAGTTGGGTACATACAGTACCAATCTGATAGCTGGGTACACACAGTACCAATTTCTATAGTTGGGTACATACGTACCAATCTGTATAGCTGGGTACACACAGTACCAATTTCTATAGTTGGGTACATACAGTACCAATTGTATAGCTGGGTACACACAGTACACAATTTTATAGTTGGGTACATACAGTACCAATCTGTATAGCTGGGTACACACAGTACCAATTTCTATAGTTGGGTACATACAGTACCAATCTGTATAGCTGGGTACACACAGTACCAATCTGTATAGCGGGTACACACGTACCAATGTATAGCTGGGTACAACAGTTACAATCTGTATAGCTGGGTACACACAGTCCAATCTGTATAGCTGGGACACACAGTACCAATCTGATAGTGGGTACACACAGTACCAATCTGTATAGCTGGGTACACACAGTACCAATCTGTATAGCTGGGTAACACACAGTACCAATTTCTATAGTTGGGTTACTACAGTACCAATCTGTATAGTGGGTACACACAGTACCAATTTCTATAGTTGGGTACTACAGTACCAATCTGGATAGCTGGGTACACACAGTACCAATCTGTATAGCTGGGTACATACAGTACCAATCTGTATAGCTGGGTACACACAGTACCAATTTCTATAGTTGGCGTACACACAGTACCAATCGTATAGCTGGGTACACACAGTACCAATCTGTATAGCTGGGTACACACAGTACAATCTGTATAGCTGGGTACAACAGTACCAATCTGTATAGCTGGGACACACAGTACCAATTTCATAGTTGGGTACACACAGTACCAATCTGTATAGCGGGTACACCAGACAATCTGTATAGCTGGTACATACAGTACCAATCTGTATAGCTGGGTACACACAGTACCAATTTCTATAGCTGGGTACACACAGTACCAATCTGTATGTGGGTACATAACAGTACCAATCTGTATAGTTGGGTACACACAGTACCAATTTCTATAGTTGGGTACATACAGTACCAATCTGTATACACACGGGCAAAAGTTTGGTTCTCCGTTTGAACATCTGCATTTTACCCACAGCATGGTTTTTAACAGCACCAATAAGTCGTCGCTAATATTATCGTAAACACAAAATTAAATTGCAAGCGCCGGATGTGCGAATGTCTTTTGGGTAATCCGCGCATACGGCTCTAACATGGAGTTAAAGTCTCGTTAAGTCATGCTAAAAGACAGTGAATCTGGGTAAATGAGTCTGACTGTGATTGCCTTCGTTCTCCTATATCCAATTATTCCTCTGCCCGATTGGCTGGATGAATGATCAGACGATTGCGGTTACTTTAGACTGACCATAATACCCTAATAGCATTTGGTCGGCTCTAAATATGTGTAATTGTTCAGGGGAAACTTTTGCACATTTTATGCATCAGCCTCAATGTGTTTTACCCAAAGGAGTTATTTTCTGCAGGATCTGCAAGATTAAAACCATGAGATTAAAGCCTCGAACAGCTGGAGTAAGTTCATGTTTAAAAAAAAGCAAAAAACATTTATCAGCAGGTAAAAGAATTCATAGCACCCGCTGTTTATTTATTTATTTTTCACTTATGTTTTTCCACTTCTTGTTTTTTTGCTGCATCAAAGGGTTTAAGTCAACCACAGGTCTTCCTGAAAGGCTGCATGTCCCTATCAATACGGCGGTCTTTATCTTTCTAATTCAAAGATGTCGTCATTCATTTTCACAGTCCATACAAATGCGGAGCGCTCCATGTGTATGATGTATACCGTGTCAGCCACAGTCAATGCTACACGGAGAGCTCCATGTGTATGATGTATACCGTGTCAGCCACAGTCAATGCTACACGGAGAGCTCCATGTGTATGATGTATACCGTGTCAGCACAGTCAATGCTACACGGGACTCCATGTGTATGATGTATACCGTGTCAGCCACAGTCAATGCTAAACGGAGAGCTCCATTGTATAATGCATACAGCGTCAGCCACAGTCAATGCTACACGGAGAGCTCATGGTATGATGATACCGTTCAGCCACAGTCAATGCTACACGGAGAGGCTCCATGGTATGATGTATACGTGTCAGCCACAGTCAATGCTACACGGAGAGCTCCATGTATGATGTATACGTGTCAGCCACAGTCATGCTACATGGAGAGCTCATGGTATAATGTAACCGTGTCCGT
>JAACNH010008721.1:0-12432 GCA_019447015.1 Hymenochirus boettgeri
CTGTTGGACCTCCAGACTGAGGTTCCCTTTACCTAGTTTAGGACCTTCCAGACTGAGGTTCCCTTTACCCTAGTTAGGATGACCTTCCAGACTGAGTTCCTTTTACCAGTTATGAACTTCCAGACTGGGTTCCCGTTACCTAGTTATGGACCTTCCAGGACCCCCCCCCTGAGGTTTCCCTTTACCTATTGAGTACCGTCCAGACTGAGGTTCCCTTTTAACCTAGGTTTAGGACCTTCCAGACTGAGGTTCCCTTTACCTAGGTACTGAACCTTCCAGACGAGTTTACCTTCCCTAGTGTTAGGCTTTCCAGACTGATGTTCCCTTACCTAGTTAGGACCTTCCAATTCCAGATTTGAGATTCCTTTACTATTTATGACCTTCCAGACGAGTTCCCTTAACCTATTTAGGTACCTGTTTAACTGGGGTTACCTTTAGCTAGTTAGGACCCTGGCAAGATTGCGGTTACCTTTCACCTAGTTAGAACCCTGCAATTGGGGGTTTACCTTACCTGGTGAGGACCTCCAGACTGGATTACCTTTACCTAGTTTTAAGGACCTTCCAGACGTGAGTTCCCTTTACCCTATTAGGAACTTCTAGACTGGGATTAGTTTACCTGTTAGGGACCTTCCCCCCGACTGGGGTTACTTTTACCTATTAGGACCTTGCAGACTGGGCTTACCTTTAACTATTTAGGGGACTTCCAGACTGGGTTTACCTTTACCTAGATCAGGACCTTTTCATACAGGGGTTTGATTTACTTTTTAGTTTAGTACCTTTCAAATGGTGGTTTACTTTTACACTGTTTTTGAACTTTCAGACTGGTTAACCATTACCTAGCTTAACCTTGCTAACAAGTAAGAAATTAAAGGGAAGGGAGATGTAATGCAATCTGTGAGAGATTTAAAAGCAATGAAGCATATACCGTAATTCTACGAGACTCTGACTGATTTGAACATATCGAACATGATTGGCCAGATCCAAAAAAAAAAAAAAACACAAAAAACAAACACACAAAAAAAAAAAAACAACAAAAATAAAAGTAATCTTGAGATCTTGTTACAGATTTTCATATTTATAAATGGGTGGTAATCACTTTTTAGCAATACCTGATTTTAACGATCGGGTTAATGATCGTCTAAAACTATCTTGCTTTATTATCGTAACCCTATGACTGCAATCATCGATTTACAATCGCCTAGAAAAACATTTCTATCTACCACATGGTAGCCTACACCTGGACCTTCATTAAGTTAACAAACACTTAGATTAATGACTATGTGGACGTACATTTAAAACTGGCCTCCATCATAAGTTGGTAACGCCGTAATGTTGGTCATTCAGCTCCTATACAAGTCATATTAAATCTTTATATTACAAGGCGATGTATCAGATAATATGACATGTTGTAGGGCTCCTTGAAATCATGCCCAACTTGCATCCATACTTCTAATAAATACAACCACCTTTGGGACATTTATGTTACATATGTATGTATATGTTTAATTTAATATAACGCCACTTGGGTACACGCGCTGTACATTATAAACAATACAGATTAACATTATGTTTGGTATATGTTTATTTATATAGAGCCACTTTGGGACACCGCACTGTACATTACAACAATACAGATTATACAGTCATGTATGTATATTTTTTATTTATATAGTGGCCCCTTGGGGACACGCGCTGTAACATTATACAATACAGATTATACATTATGTATGTATATGTTTATTTATATAGCCCCACTTGGTAACAGCGCTGTACCTTATACAATACAGATATACATATGTATGAATATAGTTATTTATTAGCGCCACTTGGGTACACAGCGCTGTAACTTATAACAATAAGATTATACAGTAATGTTATGTATAGTGTTTAGTTATATAGTGCCACTTGGGGACACAGCGCGTACATTAATAACAATACAGATTATACAGATGTAATGTATATGTTTTTTATTTATTAGTCCACTTGGGACACAGCGCTGTACATTATAAACAATACAGATTAATCATATGTATGTATATGTTTATTTATATAGTGCCACTTGGGGACACAGCTCTGTACATTAAAATCAATACAGATTTATAACAGTATGTATGTCATAATGTTTTTTTATATAGCGCCCACTTGGGTACACAGCGCTTTTTACATATAACCAATACCGATTATACATAGGTATTTATCTGTTTATTATAATATCGCCACTTGGGGACCACATCGTGTCACAATTATAACATACAGAATTATCAGTATGTGGTATATGTTTATATAGCGCCACTTGGGGACCACCAGCGCTGTACTTATAACATACAGATTATACAGTATGTATGTATATTGTATTATATAGCGCCACTTGGGTCACAGTGCTGTCAATTATAACAATACAGATTATACAGTATGTTTGTATATGTTTTTTATAATAGCTCCACTTGGGTACACAGCGCTGTACATTATACACACTACAGATTATACAGTATGTAATGTATATGTTATTTATATCGCCCACTTGGGGACACCCTGTACTTATAACAATACAGATTATACAGTATGTAATGTTATGTTTATTTTCATATAGCGCCACTGGGGACACAGCGCTGTACATTTATAAAAATACATGATTATACAGTAGTATGTATATTTTAATTGATAATATAGCGCCACTTGGTAAACAGCGCTGTAACATTATAACATACATTATACAGTATGTATTTATATGTTTATTTATATAGCGCCACTTGGGGACACCAGCACAGTATATGGTATCTAACCTTAGGATGTAAGGGTATATTTATCATATATAGATAATATAGATACCATATACTGTGCTGTTACCGGATAGGTAGGATGTAAGTGTAGATTATCATATATGATATCTAGATATCATATACTGTGCTGGTTACCGGATTGTAGGATGTAAGTAATTTATCATATATAGATATATAGATCCATATAATGTGCGGTTACCGATAGGAGATGTACGGTAGAAAAAAAAAAAAAAATTTAATCATATATAGATATATAGATATCAATATACTGTGCTGTTTTACCTGATTGTAGGATGTAAGGGTAGATTATCATATATAGATATATAGTACCACTATACTGTGCTGGTACCGATAGGAGATTAAGGGTAGATTTATCATATATATATATCTAGGATACCCATATACTGCTGTCTGGTTACCAGGATAGGTCAGGAGGTAAGGGTATGATTTTCATATATGAGATATATAGATACCTATATAGTGCGGTTACGAATTAGGTAGGATGTAGGGTAGATATATCATATATAGATATATAGATACCATATACTGTGCTGGTTACCGAGATAGGTAGGATGTAAGGGTAAGATTTTATCAATATAGATAAGAATACCATATACTGTGCTGGTTTACGCGGATGTAGGATTAAGGGTAGATTTATCATATATGATATATGTACCATAACTACTGTGCTGGTTACCAGATAGGTAGGATGTAAGTGTAGATTTATCATATATAGATATATAGATCCATATACGGTGCTGGTTACCGGATATGTAGGATATAAGGTAGATTTTCATATATAGGTCTAATATATACTGTGCTGGTTACGGATAGGTAGGAGTGTAAGGGTAATTTATCATATATAATATAGATACCATATTACTGTGCTGGTTGCTACCAGATAGGTAGGATGTAAGGGTAGAATTTATCATCATTGATATATAGATACCATATACTGTGCTGGTTCCGGATAGGGTAGGATGTAAGGGTAGATTTATCATATATAGTATACCATAACTGTGCTGGTATACCGTATCGTAGGATGTAAGGGTAGATTTTCATATATAGATAAAGTCCATATACTGTCTGGGTTACCGGATAGGTAGGATGTAAGGGTAGATTTTCTTATAGTCATATAGATACCATAACTGGTGGATACCGGATAGGTAGGATGTAAGGGTAAGATGTTCCATATATAGTATATAGATACCATTACGTGCTTGGTTACGGATGGTAGATGTAGGCGTGTAGATTTTATCCTAGATAGATATATAGATACAATACTTGCTGGTTACGCGGATAGAGTTAGGATGTAAGGGAGATTTATTATATAGATATATAATCCATTACTGTGCTGGTTTACCAGATAGGTTAGGATTAAGGGGTAGATTTATCTATATAGATATAAGATACATATCCTGTTCTGGTTACCGATAGGTAGGATGTTAGGTAGAGTTACTATATATAGTAATATTAGATATCATACTGTGCTGGTTACCGGATAGGTGTGATGTAAGGGTAGATTTCATATATAGATATATAGACCAGATAACTGTGCTGGTTACCGAATCGTTAGGATGTAAGGGTAATTTATCATATTAATGACATTACTTGATGGATTAGTAGTAGATAGATTTATAGGTCCATAGACTGTGCTGTTACCGGAGTAGGTAGATGTAAGGGTAGATTTTATCATATTAGATTATAGTATACATATACTGTGCTGGTTACCGGAAGGTAGGATGTAAGGCTGTAAGATTTATCATATATAGATATATAGATACCATATACTACGTGTGCGGTTACCGGATAGGTAGGAGGTAAGGGAGATTTATCTATTAGATAATAGATCCATAGTACTGTGTGGTTACGGATATTGGTACGGATGAAGGGTAGATTTATCCTAATATAGTATTATTTACAATTACTGTGCTGGTTAACCGAGATAGTGATATGTAAGGGTAGATTTATCATATATAGATACATATAGGTACGGATAGTGGTTGTAGGGAGTATAAGATACCATATACTGTGCTGGTAAATACCGGATAGGTAGGATGTAAGGGTAGATTTATCATATATAGATATATAGATATCATTATACTGTGCGGTTACGGATAGGTAGGTGTAAGGTAGATATCATATATAGATATATAGAATACATATAACTGTGTGTTACCATGTAGGTAGGATGTAAGGGTAATTACATATATAGATGGTTATATGTATCCCATATACTGTGCTGGTTCGATAGTGTAGGATGTAAGAGATGTCATAAGATATAGAGTCATATGAGGCGAGTAGGATATGATTAAGGGTAGTACTAAAGTTACCGTACTGTTGCTGGTTACGCGATAGGTTTAGGATGTAAGGGTTAGACTTTATCATATATAGATATATAGTACCATATACTCTGCTGGTTACCAGATAGTGTTAGATGGTAAAGGGTATAGATTATAATATTAGATATATAGATATCATGATACCTGGTGCTGGTTACCGGATAGTAGGATGTGAGGTAGATTTAATCATAGTATAGATATAGAGTACCAGATACGTGCTGGTTACCGGATAGGTAGGATGTAGGGTTAGAGATTTATTATATAATATAGTCATACCATATACTGTGCTGGATACCGATAGGTAGGATGGTAAGGTAGAATTTCATATATATATATAATACTACTGTGCTGGTGTACCAGGATAGGTAGTGATTTTGTAGAGTAGATTTATCATATAAGATAATATTAGAGACCATATAACTGTGCTGGTTACCATGGATAGGTAGAGTTAAGGTTAATTTATCATATAATAGAATACCAATACTGTGCTTGGGATACGAGATAGTAGGATGGAAGGTAGATTATCATATATAGATGATAGTACCATATACTTGCTGGTTACACGGATATAGGTCAGATGTAAGGGTAGATTATCATTAAGACATATAGAATACAATATACTGTGCTGGTTTACGAATAGGTAGGCATGTGTAAGGGGAGATTATCATCATTAGATATATAGATCACTATTATACTGTGTCGGGGTTTACCGATAGGTAAGATGTAAGGATAGATTTATCATATTAGATATATAGATACATATACTGTGCTGGTTACGATAGGTAGGTGTAAGGTTTAGATGTTATCATATAAAGTATAAGATATCATATACTGTTCTGGTTACGATAGGTAGGATGTAAGGGTAGCTTATCCATCATATTAGATATATAGATATATATACTGTGCTGGTACAGAAGAATAGTAGGATGTAGGGTATAGATTTATCATATATAATATATGATATCATATACTGTGCGTGGTTACCATATTGGTAGGATATAAGGGTAGAATTATATTTATTATATATATAGAATCATATACTGTGCTGGTTACGTAGATGTAGGATGTAGGGGTAGATTTATCTTAATAGATATATAGATATACATATACTGTGCTGGTTACACAGATAGGTAATGTAAGGGTTTAGATTATAATATATAGATATATAGATCATATCACTGTGCTGGTTACACGGATAGGTCGGATGTAAGGGAGATTTAATCATATATAGGATTATAGATATCATGTACTGTGCTGGTTACCAGATGTGGATGATAAGGGTAGATTTACATTATATAGATATATAAGATACCATATACTTGAGCTTGGTTACCGGAATAGTAAGTGTAAGAGGGTAGTTTATTCATATATATAGATATATAGATACCACTGTACTGGCTGGTACAGGATGTAGGATGTAGGGTAGATTTAATCTTATATAATATATAGATACCATATACTGTGGCTGGTGCGAAGGTAGGAGTAAGGGTAGTATTTCATATATAAGTATATATAGATACCTATACTGTGCTGGTTAACCAGATAGGTAGGATGTAAGGTTAGATTTATCTATATAGATATATAGATATACCATATACTGTGCGGTTACTCGATAGGTTGGATGTAGGGTAGATTATCATATATAGATATAGATACCATGTACTGGTGCTGGTACCGATAAGGTAGGATGTAAGGGTAGATTTATCATATATAATAATAGATACCATATACTGTGCTGGTTACCAGATAGGTAGGAGTAGGGAGTAGATTTATCAATATAGATATATAGATACCATATACTGTGCTGGTGTACCGCGATAGGGGTACGGAGATATGTAGGGTAGATTTTATCATATATAGATATATAGATACCATAAACTGTATGCGTTACCGGATAGTTAGGATGTAGGGTGATTTATTATATTATAGATATATAGACCATCATACGTGCTGGTTCCGGTAGGGGATGTAAGGTATGTTATCATATATCCAATAGAGATACCAGTAACTGTGCTGTTACCGATAGGTAGGATTGTAAAGGGTGATTTAATCATATCTAGAATATATAGATATCCTAGACTTGCTGGTTTAAGAGGATATGGTAGGATGTATAGTAGATTTAATATTAATACTATATACATATACTGGCTGGTTTACCCGAGTAGGTAGGAGTAAGTGGTAGATTTATCATATATAGATATATAGATACCATTACTTGCGCGGTTACCGATGAGGAGGATTGTAACGGGTAGATTTATCATATATAGATATATATGATACCATATACTGTGCTGGTTACCCGATAGGTAGATGTAAGGGAGAGTTTTCATATGATAGATATATACATATCATAACCGTGGGTTACCGATACGGTAGATATAGCGGTAGATTTACTAGTATAGTATAAGATACCATTCACTGGTCTGGTTACCGAAGGTAGGATGTAAGGTTAGATCTTATCATCTATAGATATTAATACCATTATACGTCTGGTTTAACCAGATAGGTAGGATAGTAAGGTGATTTATCATATAGTAGATATAGATACCATATACATGTGCGGTTAGGATAGGTAGGATGGAAGGAGTAGATTTATAATATATGATAATATAGATCCATATATGTGCTGGTACCGGATAGGAGATTGTTAGGTAGATTTATATATATAGATATATGATACACATATACCGTTGGCGGTTACCGAAGGTTAGGATATGTAAGGTAGATTATCATAATATAGATATATAGATACCATATACTGTGCTGGTTCGCCAGAGAGTGTATGGCTGTAAGGGTAGTTTATCATATAGATATCTAATAACATATACTGTGCTGGTTACCGGATAGGTGGATGTAAGGGTGAGATTTTATCATCATACGAGTATATAGATACCATATACTGTGCTGGACCAGTATGTAGTGTAAGGGTAGATTTATCATATTAGTATATTAGATACCATTACTGTGGTTACCATATAGGTAGGATGTAAGGTAGATTGTATCCTATATAGATATATAGTATACATAATATGTGCTTTCCGGTTAGATATAGGTAGGATGTAAAAGGTAGATTATCATATATGATAATAGATACCAATACTGTGCTTGGTTACCGGATAGGTAAGATGCAGGGTAGAATTTATCATATATATATATAATACCATTATACGTGCTGTGTTACGGATAGGTAGGGATGTAAGGTAGAGTTTATCATATATAGTATTATCCATATACATGTGCTGGTTACCCGGATAGGTAGGATGTAAGGGTAGATTTTATCATTATAGATATATAGTACTCATATACTGGATGGTTACCACGATCAGGTAGGATGTAGGGGAGATTATACAATCATAGATATATAGATCTCCATATACTGTGCTGCGTTACGGATAGGTATGGATGTAAGTAGGATTTCAATCATAGATAATATATAGATTCCATAACTGTGCTGGTACCAGATAGGTAGGATGTAGGGTAGAATTTATCATATTAGATTATATAAGAAATTTACAAAAACTATACTTGCTGGTTCCCGGATAGGTAGGAGTAAGGTAGATTTATTCATATATCGATATATAGATACCATATACTGTGCTGGTTATACAGATGGATAGGTAGTGTACGGGTAGATTTATTCATATATGAGATATAGATTACCATAGACTGTGCTGGTTACCAGATAGTAGGATGTAGAGGTAGGTTTATCATTATAGATAATATATACCATATACTGTGCTGGTTCCCGGATGGTTATGAATGTAGGGTATAGAATTTATTATTATAGATATATTATACGTGTAAAGGTAATCCCAGTCTGGAAGGTCCTAACCAGGTAAAGGTAACCCCAATCTGCAGGGTCCTAACTAGCTAAAGGTAACCCCAGTCTAAAAGGTCCTAACTAGGTAAAGGTAATCACAGTCTGCAAGGTCCTAACTAGGTAAAGGTAACCATGATCTGGAAGGTCCTAACTAGGTAAAGGTTACTGGAGTATAAAAGTTACTAACTAGGTAAAGGTAACCCCAGTGTGCAAGGTCCTAAGTAGGTAAAGGTAACCCCGGTCTGGAACGTCAAAATTAGGTAAAGGTAACCCCAGTCTGCAAGGTCCTAACTAGGTAAAGGTAACCCCGGTCTTGAAGGTCCTAACTAGGTTAAGGTTACTGCAGTCTGCAAGGTCCTAACTAGGTAAATGTAACCCCGGTCTTGAAGGTCCTAACTAGGTAAAGGTTACTGCAGTCTGCAAGGTCCTAACTTGGTAAAGGTAACCCCAGTCTGCATTGTCCTAACTAGGTTAGGTAAATTAACCCTCGGGTGCCCTGAAGTAAAAGTTGTAAAGGTGTAACCCCAGTTCTGGAAGGTCTAACTAGGTAAAGGTTAACCCTGTTCTTGCAAGTTCCTAACTTGGTAAAGAGTAAAACCCCAGTCTGCATTGTCCTAACAGGTAAAGGTAACCTCGGTCTGGAAGTTCAAAATTAGGTAAGTAACCCCGTCGGAAGGTCCTAACTAGGTAAAGGTAACCCTGGTCTTGAAGTTCTAACTAGGTAAAGGTTACCACCGGTCTTGAAGGTCCTAACTAGGTAAAGGTTACTGCAGTCTGCAAGGTCCTAACTTAGGTCAGGGAACCCCAGTCTGGAAGGTCCTAACTAGGTAAAGGTAACCCGGTCTTGAAGTCCTAACTAGGTAAAGGTAACCCCGGTCTAAAGGTCCTAACTAGGTTAAGGTACCCAGTCTGCAAGGTCCTAACTAGGTAAAGGTAACCCCGGTTTGAAGGTCCTAACTGTTAAAGGTAACCCCGGTCTGCAAGGTCCTAACTAGGTTAAAGGGAACCCCGGTCTAAGGGTCTAACTAGGTAAAGGTAAACCCAGTCTGCAAGGTCCTAACTATAGAGGTAACTCTGGTCTGAAGGTCCAAACTAGGAATAGGTAAACCTCGGTCTAACTGGTCTAGGACTGGTCTAACTACTACGTAAGGTTGACTGCAGTCTGTAGGGTCCTAACTAGATTAAATAACCCTAAATTAAAATGGGACGAAGTGCATAAGGAAAACATACCACTGTGTATGTTGTTCACTTCAAATAATGTTATAATCATCCATACCAAAATCATGATGGCAGACTCTGCCTTACCTATTCGAGCATGCACGCTGTTCTTAAACATAGGCAAGTGATAGGGTTTAGGCCCGGTGTAATTTTCATACATTGAAAGTAACCCCATTCTGGAGGGGTCCTATCCAGGTGTAAGGTAACGTCCGGTCTGAAGATCTAACTATATCAAAGTCAGAACATACGGATTGTAACAAAGGCTTTTACAGAAAGTAAAAAGCCAGTTCCAAAAGATAATAAAATAGAAAAATAACAAGGGGAGAAAAAAAAAAAACTAGTGAAGAGCAAAAGGTCCCAAGGAAATGTATGGGCAATAAATGAGAGGAGAGAAAACATAATAGTACAATGGTCAAAAATGAAAGGGGAGAAGAATGCAGAGAGGACCAAAATGAAAAAAAAAAAACTCCGTAGAAGCAATATGAGACAAGAAATGTAGGGTAATAAAAGGGATACAGAATGGTGAATTTGAGAAAATAAGGAGAGACGATGAGAGGTAAATAGCGAGATACAATAGTGAATGATAATGAGAATAGGACGGAAGGAAAGAGAGAAGAAAGAGGAGAGAAGGGGGAAGAGAGGAAAGCAAAACAGAAATTACAAAAATATTATATATATTTTCCAGTGAATTAACCTCATCTTAGGCTTCTAACTAGGGTAAAGTAAACTCTACTCTAGAAGGTCCTAATGAGGTAAAGTAACTCCAGTCATGAAGGTGAATTGACCCCAGTTTGGAAGGTCTTAACTAGGTAAAGGTAAAACCTAGCCTGGAAGGTTTTTTTATCTTTATAATGTATGCAAGTGAACAGATATAATATTGTATGGATGCTAGGAATATGCATTGATTATCATTTCTTCGTCTAATACCTTTACTCTGTCAATAGGCAGGAGAACAACTTTTTTACTGTCAGAATTGTCACCTTGTTTTAAATGTTTGTCATTTACTGTAAGACAAACAACACAATAACAATATAATAAGATATGACTTACTTCACACACATTCCAGTTTCTGTATACATCTTGGTAATATTTACATCTCTTGTATATAAATCTGGACATAATCCCTCCAATAATGATATTTCCATCCTGGATATATTCAAATTCCATAACTGGTTTGATTATCGGAGGTGACAGGCAGGTTTGACATTCTGAACCCCACATCGTAATGGTCCCAACGGATAGTAGGGTCAAGTAAGCATATATGAAGGGTTTGTCTTGGCCATTATCACCACCTTACCAGCCAAATATCAAATTTCCTCATTTAGAAGATGACACAATATCATCCCATCTCTACAGTCAGTGGTACAGAGTGTCACAGGGGATGGAGGATTCACCTTCATCTGTATGATCAGTGTAAGGAACCTGGGATAATCCAACCATCATTATATAGAGACCAGAGACAGGATCTGTACATTATAATGAATATAGACACAGACACCTGGGATCTCTGCCCTATTCCAGAAATATATAATTTAAACTGTGCTATATCAGAGTGTACAGATAAGTCACACACATTCACATTGTGTAATTATTAAAAAAACACATGGGATTGGCAAACTGCACTAGTTCAAATACAAAGAATAAATGACAAGAATAGACACAAGACTTAGACTTTGAGTTGGAGAATGGTCCAAGCTTTATAAAATGTTTAATCCTAAACAGAAACATATAAGGAATTTACACTTAATGTCTATATATTACATGGCGACCTTCCCTTTATTTGACCGGTCCCAGTTAAGATATCACACCTGTTTGCCACAAACAATGGTTTACGTTCCACCATAGTTAAGCTGTTGTCCAGGCTTCATTGTACTAAACATTGTTCAATACATTGTGTAGATAAATCACCATTGCTTACTTCCAATAAATGGACCAAGTCACTGTGATAATTCCATCACCTCCCATGATCCAGGACAATATGTCTGCGTTAGACTTTGCAAATCTTGATGTTTTGAGTATTACATAGATGGGGAACATCTCAGACCAAGCACAACAACTGACAGTAAAGGAAATGTTAATTTGCTAAATTACAATGAAATGGAGAATCAAATTGATGGTCTTGGCTCTTTCAAGACCATTTCCATGTAGGTAAATAATTATTATATGTGGAGGGCCCCCAAAGGAAAACAAAAATGAAACCACTGGGAAAAGTTCCTCCAGCTTCCACCTCTCAAGCTCTTCCAATAAATATGTAGTAATGACAAAAAAACAC
>JAACNH010008722.1:0-12431 GCA_019447015.1 Hymenochirus boettgeri
GGTTAGCGTGACTTAAAGGGCATGTCCACCCCAAAACTATACCCCCCCCCCCCCCCCACTACTGGCCCCACATTCATGTAGTGTATTTTAATCCTTACCTCCATCCCACTCTATATGGTTCTCCTGTATTCCCTCCCCAAAGTCCCAAAACCTGCCCACCAGGAGGATAGCAGAGTCCATATAGGACTCTCTGCCTCCTGTCTCCCCTCCAGAATTTTTGCATGCGTAGAGAGCCCCCCCCCCCCTCCCCTCCCTCCCTCTCTCTCCCAATTTGTCTCCCCTCCCCCTAAAATAAACCCCTTGGCCAAACATAGTTTATGGTTCCCCAGCCCCAACCACATTACTATTTAGCAAGAAAGTCCCCCGATCTTTACTTACCTTCCCTATATCACTGTTCTACACTACTGGCGCCCGCATCGTGATTGGCTGCCTCTCATCAATCACGGAGTGGTTGCCGGTCCCACCCCTGGTTGCAGTTCTATGCAAGCAGAGGGCCAGGCAGTGCGGTGAAGGAGAGAGGGAAGGTAAGAAAGATCGGCACTTTCTTGCTATAATAGTAATGCGTTGGGGCTGGGGGAGCATAACTATATTGGCAAAAAAGTTGTTTAGTTTAAGGGTGACATACCCTTTAAACTCCTTCCTTGTGAAAGTTAACCCGCAGCCGCCGCAAGCGATGTTATATGCCGAAATCTCCATTTTATTCCGGCACTTTAACGCCAGCTAATAGCTGGCGTTAAAAGTGCCGGAATAGAAAAGTGCCAGGTAGCGATGTTCCGAGCACCGCTGTCGGCATATAACATCGCCGGCTGTTTGCACCGGGTTGCCAATAAATCACCCTGATTGTGTGTCAGCGAAACCCAGCACCTTTGCCGGTCAATACAAAAGTTTGTTTGGGGACGGACATACCCCTTTGAGAATAGAGAATCAACACCAGGATATCCTTAGTATAGTGCCGTGTGCTGTCGGATCAAAAGAATGTGAGAGGGGAAATATCCATCACGCATTAGTTCTACAGTAACCCCTACCATCAGCTAACTCTCGTCCATACCGTAAAGCTTTATGCCAAATGCAAAGATATTCTGCACCAACTATTTATCTCTTTTCCTGTAACAAGATGTAGCATCAATAAACTAACATACACTGAAATACACACACAGTACAATATGCATAATAGCACTAATACCAACACATGATGCACTGATACACACATCTAATGTCATTAGGCACACGTGTACAGATATGATACTAGCACTAATACTGACACCATATAAACCATGATGCACTGATACACACATCAACAACACTAGGCCCATGTAGTACAGATATGCATACATGGGACTAAAATAACCATGATACACACATGGTGCACTGATACACACCTATCACCAATATGCACATGTGGTACAGATATGCAAACTGGCACAATATAAACACTGATACCCACATGGTGCACTGATAAACAAACACGGCATCGATATTCCGATCGATTGTAAGTATTTTGATCAATTGATTGGATTATCGGACATTTACCATGTTTTTGATTGACTGAAAGGCATATTGACATTGGATCATGTATAGCAACCTCTAACCCCACACTATATGATGTACTATCGGGTACACTGACATTATGGAGCCTGTGTGCAGTCTAGTGCACTTAACGCAATACACTTTTCCATTATTCACAACCTTATAGTGTGAACGTAACATGTTTATGGCACACGTCATGCATACCTGACCGTAGTCCACACATGTCTTAATCTCCCTCAAGCGGCACTGATGCAACACGCTTAACATTGTTATACATGAATACAGACACCACTTATACACAAGCCTAACAATGTTATCCACATGTAGTACAGACATGCATACACAGCACCTAATACAGACACAACACATACACAAGCTTAACACGAAATGCCATGTAGTACATTATACAGCACTGATACACACTTGGTGCACGGACACAGACAGCACTGATTCAAACACCTAAACTCATATAGCATATGAAGAAAAGACATGCATATGCAGCACTACCCACGCATGATACACTGATCACACAGCCAGCACTGATTCATACAGCTAGCACTAATATACACATTAGAATAGACACACATATACAGCACTGATAAACATCCCCGCACTGATTCACACACCTAGTACTAATATGCACATGTAGTACAGACATGCATACACACACTGACATACACAAGGTGCACTGATACACACAGCCAGCACTGGATATGCACACATACTATATGTACATGTATTACAGCAATGCATACATAGCATTAATTTAAATAACACTGATACACACAGTACCCGGACACATGCATATGCTCTGATAGGCAAACTACAGCGCTGGTATGCACCATGTATAACAAACATGCATACATAGCACAGATACTGCAGACACACTGATACATACATAGCACTGACTGCGACAGCACTGATACACACATAGCACTGATATGCTCGTTGAGTAACAATATACATACACACACGCACCAACTAAACAGTACTTACACACACATTGTGCACTGATACATTACACACACAAAGAACCGTGCTCATTAATAATGATATACATACATAGCACCAACATCAACAGTACTGATACACACACCTAGCACTGATATGGTCATGTATTACAGGTATGTATACATAACACTAATACAGACACAGCACTGGTACAAACATGTAAACACACACAAATACACACAGACAACACACACCGTTTTAGCTTTTAGCATATCCATACCATCAAAAACTCCTGTTAACTCTTAACCTACCAGACACTGTGCAATCCCATCACCTGTAATCCTGTAGTCACTGAGCAGACACCTATTGATTTAATAACTCCCACACAATATTGGGGTTTCCTAAGGGGGGATCTAAAGACTTCAGTAGAAAATGATTAACCCTTTCATTCCTGGCCAAGAAACCACATGCACAAACACCACCACCATGCATCCCCTTTATACAGCTAACTGGACACACACAACACACACACACTCACACACACACACACCCACACACTCCCCTTTCTACAGCAGGGTTACATTTCACATTTTAACTCTTACATTCCCAGCACAGTTCACTTAACACTTCATTCTCCTCCAGACATTTTTGTGGACAAACCTAAAGATGTTCTGCGCACGCAGGTTAACCCCTTCCTTCCTAAGCACATTCTTTAGTAGGGAGTCCCTGGGCTGCAGAAGGAGACTGGACAAGGGGTTAAACAGGTCCCCCCTCTAATAGCCTCCTGCCCAGGGTACACTACCTCCCTCCAGTACCCACACATAGCCTGTGATCCCAGTGAGTGAGCATCACACAGCGCTCCCTTGGAGAGAGAGAGACCCTTTCATAAACCCAGCTGAAGGCTCCTATTCACTGGGAAGCTGGAACAAGCCATTCCCTTTCATATCCCCATTCTACCTATTAACCCTCCCAGCCAGAAAGATCTGCACATGGATCCTGTCTCAGCTGCTCACACAGCCCCCCCCCCTCCCTCCTTTCCTGAATGGGCCTCCTGCGCCACCATCAGCAAAAGAAACCCACCCAGCAGTTGGTACCTTCCTTGTGGAACTTTCAGTTTTTCTGAATGAACTGGAGTAGTGAGACTGCTGGTCCTCTAGTTTTAACCCCTCAATGACCAGGCTCCTTCCACTGCCTCCACTCCACCCTCTCTCTGTACATCTCACATACATATCTCATTCTGCTTCCTCATGTGCTGGAGACTGCTAAGGTCAGAGGGAACTCCTGTCCAAATATATGCTACAGAGAGAGAACACACACAGAGACACACACACACACAGTGAGACAGTGTGTGACACAGAGAGCGACAGTGTGTGACAGAGAGAGAGAGAGAGAGAAGAACAGTGTGAGACACAGAGAGAGACATGTGACAGAAGAACAGCGTGACACAGACAGTGTGTGACGAGAGAACTGTGTGACAGAGAGACAGAGAAGAGAGACAGTGTGCGACAGAGAGACAGACAGACAGAGAAAAGAGAGAGAGGGTGTGACAGAGAGAGACAGTGTGTGACAGAAAAAGACTGTGTGTGAGAGAGACAGACCACACACAGAGAGAGAGAGAGTGTGTGACAGAGAGAGACAGTGTGTAACACAGAGAGACATTTTGTGACACAGACAGACAGACAGAGAGAGAGAGAGACAGTGTGTGACAGAAAAGAGACACAGAAAGACGTGGATGTGTTTGTGTGTGTGTGTGTGGTGTGAGAGAGAGAGAGAGAGAACACAGAGAGACAGAAGGGACAGACAGACGAGAGAAGAGAGACAGACAACCATAGATACACACAATAGAGACACACAGAAATAGAGAGACACACAGAGAGAGACAGGGAGAGACTGCCTGTGTCCTGAAATGTCTTCTGGATTCAGAGAGATATCGGTTCTATCCAGAGTTCATAGACACACCGAGATCACACATCCTTCACACCTCAGATTGACAGCCACCTTCCTGAGATCACAACCTCTCAGACAGTGACGGATTCTATTTAGGGATCACATGGATCAGCCCAACACCTATATATTGTATCCAGTTGTATAGAGTAGAGGGGCGATACATTGTATCCAGTCTATAGGGTGAGAGGGAATATTGTACCCGTTCTAAAAGAGGGATACATGTATCCAGTTGTATAGAAGAGGGAGATACATTGTATCCATTGTTGTATAGTGGAGGAGATACATTGTATCCAGTTCTATAGGGTGGGGAGATACATTGTATCCGTTTTAAGGGGTGAGAGGGAGATACATTGTATCCAGTTGTATAGTGAGAGGGAATACATTGTATCCAGTTCTAGGGTGAGGGAGATACATTGTATCCAGTTCTACAGAGTAAGAGGGAGATACATTGTATCCAGTTGTATAGTGAAGAGGGAGATATATTGTATCCAGTTGTATAGTGAGAGGAGATCATGTATCCAGTTCTATAGGGTGAGGGGATACATTGTATCCAGTTCTATAGGGTAGAGGGAATACGTTGAATCCAGTTGTTAGTGAGAGGGAATACATTGTATCCAGTTTCTATAGGTGAGGGAGTACATTGTATCCTTTCTATAGAGTGAGAGGGAGATACGTTGTATCCAGTT
Organism: Hymenochirus boettgeri; assembly: GCA_019447015.1. Lineage (NCBI taxonomy): Eukaryota > Metazoa > Chordata > Amphibia > Anura > Pipidae > Hymenochirus > Hymenochirus boettgeri. The sequence continues at coordinate 5,112 of JAACNH010008722.1, forward strand.
GTATAGTGAGAGGGATATACATTGTATCAAATTCTATAGGGTGAGGGAGATATCATTGTATCCAGTTCTATAGGTGAGGGGGAGATACATTGTATCCGTTCTATAGGGTGAGGGGGAGATACATTGTATCCAGTTCTATAGGGTGAGGAGATTACTTGATCCAATTCTATAGGGTGAGAGGGAGTTACATTGTATCCAGTTCTATAGGGTGAGAGGGAGATACATTGTATACAGTTGTATAGAGTGAGAGGGAGATACATTGTATCCAGTTGTATAGTGAAGAGGGAGATACATTGTATCCAGTTCTATAGGGTGAGAGGGAGATACATTGTATCCAGTTGTATAGTGAGAGGGAGATACATTGTATCCAATTCTATAGGGTGAGGGAGATACATTGTATCCAGTTCTATAGGGGGAGAGGGAGATACATTGTATCCAGTTCTATAGGGTGAGGGAGATACAGAACGTCAGAACAATGAAGAGTAGGAGCCTGTCTGTGTGTTGACAATTTCAGCCAATTCTGCTCCTCCTAGAGGACTCTGCATGTGCAGTGGAGGTCTTTCCCTCCCTCCGGATCCCTCGGCGCTGCATCTGTTTTTTTTAAAAATAACTGCATACAAGTTGGTAGGACTCAGGCTATTCCCTTTCTTAGAAGTGATTCTGCAATGATGTTTATATAAATATTTGGACTTTTAAAGGGCATGTCCACCCTTTGATAATTTTAATAGTTGTATGGTATAGTTCCCCCAGCCCCAACCGCTATATTATATTTTCAAGAAAGTCCCCAATCGTTACTTACCTTCCCTCTCTACCTCCGCCGCATAGCCCGGCCTTCTGTTGCACGGAACTGCAAGCAGGGGGCCGGACCGGCAGCCGCGTCTGTGATTGGTGAGAGGCAGCCAATTACAGAAGCGGCTGCCGGCAGTTCAGACCCCGGAGGAGAGAGGGAAGGTAAGTAAAGATCGGGGGACTTTTTTACAAATATTTATTGCGGTTGGGGCTGAGGGAACTACCTAATATGTGGGAAGGGGATTTACACTAGGGGGAGGGAGAACAAAATGGAGGGAGAGGGAGGGAGAGGGGGAGGGGGGGGGAGTGAAGGGCTGCTCTGAGCAGCCAAAAGCCTCTGAGAGGACAGTCAGAGGCGGAAACAATTTCCTGGTGGCCAGGCTCCTGGTGGGCAGTTTTTTTAAAGGACCTGTAAACTCCCCTTAAGCCCCCAAAATAAGTATGTCCCATTCGTTTATTGTTCACAGGGAGTGAGAACGCTTATTCTCACCTCCCTGTGATGAATAATAGGACGCTCGGGGGACCTGGAACTTACCTTACACGCCGCTCCACTCGCAGCGCCTCCTGCACTGACAGCCGCTCTGTCGACCAAGCACCCTATCTATGCGCATGCGCGCCAATTCAAAAGATAGGGCGCGCGATCGGGACAGAACAGTTGTTCTGTACAGGAGCGGTTGCGGTGGAGCGGCGGGTAAGGTAAGTTCCAGGTCCCCCGAGCGTCCTATTATTCACAGGGAGGTGAAAATAAGCGTTCTCACCTCCCTGTGAATAATACAAACGAATGGACATACTTAATTTTGGGGGGTTTAGTGTTCCTTTAACTTTAGGGGGAAATTACAGAGAAACCATTTGGAGCTGGGATGTGAGGTAAGGATTTTTACACACTACACAGTGGGGCCAGTAGTGGGTTAAATTTCAGTTTTGGGGGTGGATATGCCCTTTAAACGTACATTCATGGTGATGCACCAACGGGCACCGCTCCTGTTTTTGGAGTTGAAGTCATGCTTACTGATGTTATATCGGTTAGCGTGACTTAAAGGGCATGTCCACCCCAAAACTAAACCCCCCCCCCCACTACTGGCCCCATCATGTAGTGTAGTTTAATCCTTCACATCCCAGCTCTATATGGTTCTCTGTAGTCCCTCCCCAAAGTCCAAAACCTGCCACCAGGAGGATAGCAGAGTCCATATAGACTCTGCCTCCTGTCTCCCCTCCAGGAAATTTTGCCATGCGTAGAGAGCCCCCCCCCCCCTCCTCTCCCTCCCTCTTCTCCCAATTTGGTTCCCTCCCCCTAAAATTAAACCCCTTTGCCATAACATAGTATTGTCCCCCAGCCCCAACCACATTACATTATAGCAAGAAAGTCCCCCGATCTTTACTTACCTTCCCTCTCATTCACTGTTCTACACTACTGGCAGCCGCACCTGTGATTGGCTGCCTCTCAGTCAATCACGGACGTGGTTGCCGGTCCCACCCCTGGTTGCAGTTCTATGCAAGCAGAGGGCCAGGCATGCGGTGGTGAAGAGAGAGAGGGAAGGTAAGTAAAGATCGGGGCACTTTCTTGTATAATAGTAATGCGGTTGGGGCTGGGGAGCAATAACTATATTATGGCACAAAGGTAGTTTAAAGGGTGGACATACCCTTTAAACTCCTTCCTTGTGAAAGTTACATCGCAGCGCCGCAAGCGATGTTATATGCCGAAATCTCCATTTTATTCCGGCACTTTAAACGCCAGCTATAGCTGGCGTTAAAAGTGCCGGAATAGAAAAGTGCCAGGTAGCGATGTTCCGAGCACCGCTGTCGGCAATAACATCGCCGGGCTGTTTGCACCGGGTTGCCAATAAATCACCCTGATTGTGTGTCACGAAACACAGGCACCTTGCCGGTCAATACAAAAGTTGTTTGGGGGACGGACATACCCCTTGAGAATAAGAGAATAACACCAGGATATCCTTAGATAGTGCCGTGTGCTGTCGGATCAAAATGAAGTGAGGGGGAAATATCCATCACGCATTAGTTCTACAGAACCCCTACCATCAGCTAACTCTCGTCCATACCGTAAAGCTTTATGGCCAAATGCAAAGATATTCTGCACCAACTATTTATCTCTTTTCCTGTAAGACAAGAATGTAGCATCAATAAACTAACATACACTGATATACACACACAGTACAAATATGCATACATAGCACTAATACCAACACATGATGCACTGATACACACATCTAATGTCATTAGGCACACGTAGTACAGATATGATACATAGCACTAATACTGACAGCAATGATAAACACATGATGCACTGATACACACATCAAACAACACTAGGCACATGAGTACAGATATGCATACATGGGACTAAAATAACCAGATACACACATGGGGCACTGATACACCACCTATCACCAATAGCACATGTGGTACAGATATGCATACCTGGCACGAATAAAACACTGATACACATGGTGCACTGATAAACAAACACGGCATCGATATTCGATCAGTTGTAAGTATTTGATCAAATTGATGGATTATCGAGGACATTTACCATGTTTTTGATGACTGAAAGGCGATATTGACATTGGATCATGTATAGCAACCTCTAACCCCACATTATGATGTACTATCGGGTTACACTGACATTATGGAGCCTGTGTGCAGTCTAGTGCACTTAACGCAATACAACATTCCATGTATTCACAACCTATAGTGTGAAACGTAACATGTTATCATGGCACACGTCATGCAACCTGACCGTAGTCCCACAATGACTTATCTCCCTCAAGCTGCACTGATGCAACACGCTTAACATTGTTTAACACATGAAGTACAGACACCACTTATACACAAGCCTAACAATGTTATCCACATGTAGTACAGACATGCATACCCAGCACTAATACGACACAACCACATACACAAGCTTAACACTGAAATGCACATGTAGTACATATACAGCACTGATACACACTTGGTGCACGGATACACACAGACAGCACTGATTCAAAAACCCTAATACTCATATGCATATGAAGAAAAGACTGCATATGCAGCACTGACCCACGCATGATACACTGATACACACAGCCAGCACTGATTCATACAGCTAGCACTAATATACACATGTAGAATAGACACACATATAGACACTGATAAACATACCCAGCACTGATTCACACACCTAGTACTAATATGCACATGTAGTACAGACATGCTACACACAGACTGACATACACAAGGTGCACTGTACACACAGCCAGCACTGGATATGCACACATTACTGATATGTACATGTAGTACAGCAATGCATACATAGCATTAATTTAAATAACACTGATACACACAGTACCCTGACACATGCATAATGCTCTGATAGGCATAACTAGCGCTGGTATGCACATGTATAACAAACATGCATACATAGCACAGATACTGCAGACAGCACTGATACATACATAGCACTGATACTGCAGACAGCACTGATACACACATAGCACTGATATGTCGTTGAGTACAAATATACATACACAGCACCAAACATAAACAGTACTTACACACACATTGTGCACTGATACATTACACACACAAAGAACCGTGCTCATGTAATAATGATATACATACATAGCACCAACATCAACAGTACTGATACACACACCTAGCACTGATATGGTCATGTATTACAGGTATGTATACATAACACTAATACAGACACAGCACTGGTACAAACATGTTAAACACACACAAATACACACAGACACACACACCCTGTTTAGCTTTTAGCATATCCATACCATCAAAAGAACTCCTGTTAACTCTTAACCTACCAGACACTGTGCAATCCCATTCACCTGTAATCCTGTAGTCACTGAGCAGAACCTATTGATTTAATAACTCCCACACAATATTGGGGTTTCCTAAGGGGGGATCTAAAGACTTCAGTAGAAAATGATTAACCCTTTCATTCCTGGCCAAGAAACCACATGCACAAACACCACACCAATGGCATCCCCTTTATACAGCTAACTGGACACACACAAACACAACCACCACTCACAACACACACACACACACAATCCCCTTTCTACAGCATGGGTTACATTTCACATTTTAACTCTAATTCCCAGCACAGTTCACTTAACACTTCATTCTCCTCCAGACATTTTGTGGACAAACCTAAAGAGTTCTGCAGCACAGGTTAACCCCTTCCTTCCTAAGCACATTCTTTAGTAGGGAGTCCCTGGGCTGCAGGAAGGAGACTGGACAAGGGGTTAAACAGGTCCCCCCTCTAATAGCCTCCTGCCCAGGGTACACCTACCTCCCTCCAGTACCCACACATAGCCTGTGATCCCAGTGAGTGAGCATCACACAGGCAGCTCCCTTGGAGAGAGAGAGACCCTTTTCATAAACCCAGCTGAAGGCTCCTATTCACTGGGAAGCTGGAACAAGCCATTCCCTTTCATATCCCCATTCTACCTATTAACCCTTCCCAGCCAGGAAAGATCTGCACATGGATCCTGTCTCAGCTGCTCACACAGCCCCCCCCCCTCCCTCCTTAATCCATGAATGGGCCTCCTGCGTCACCATCAGCAGAAAGACCCACCCAGCAGTTGGTACCTTCCTTGTGGAACTTTCAGTTTTTCTGAATGAACTGGAGTAGTGAGACTGCTGGTCCTCTAGTTTTAACCCCTCAATGACCAGGCTCCTTCCACTGCCTCCACTCCACCCTTCTCTCTGTACATCTCACATACATATCTCATTCTGCTTCCTCATGTGCTGGAGACTGCTAAGGTCAGAGGGGACTCCTGTCCAAATATATGCTACAGAGAGAGAGACACACACACAGAGACACACACACACACAGTGAGACAGTGTGGGACACAGAGAGCGACTGTGGTGACAGAGAGAGAGAGAGAGAGAGAGACAGTGTGAGACACAGAGAGAGACAGTGTGACAGAGAGAAACAGCGTGACACAGAGACAGTGTGTGACAGAGAGACTGTGTGACAGAAGACAGAGAGAGAGACGTGTGGACGACAGAGAGACAGACAGACAGAGAAAGAGAGAGGTGTAGTAGACAGAGCGAGAGACAGGTGTGTGACAGAAAAAGACTGTGAGAGAGACAGACACACACAGGAGAGAGAGAGTGTGTGACAGAGAGAGACAGTGTGTAACACAGAGAGACATTTTGTGACACAGACAGACAGACAGAGAGAGAGAGAGAGACAGTGTGTGACAGAGAGAGAGACACAGAAAGACAGTGAGGTTGTGTGTGTGTGTGGGTGTGTGTGTGAGAGGAGAGAGAGAGAGACACAGAGAGACAGAAGGGACAGACAGACAGAGAGAAAGAGAGACAGACACATAGATACACACAAATAGAGACACACAGAAAAGAGAGACACACCAGAGAGAGACAGGGAGAGACTGCTGTGTCCTGAAATGTTCTGGATTCAGAGAGATATCGGTTCTATCCAGAGTTCATAGACCAGACCGAGATCACAGCCATTCACAGCTCAGATTTAGACAGCCAACCTTGTCCTGAGATCACAAACTCTCAGACAGTGACGGATTCTATTTAGGGATCACATGGATCAGCCAACACCTATATATTGTATCCAGTTGTATAGAGTGAGAGGGCGATACATTGTATCCAGTTCTATAGTAGGAGAGGGAGATACATTGTATCCAGTTCTCAAAGAGGGAGATACATTGTATCCAGTTGTAGTGAAGAGGGAGATACAGTATCGTTGTATAGGGAGAGGGAGACATTGTATCCAGTTCTATAGGGTGAGGGAGATACATGTATCCAGTTTTATAGGTGAGAGGGAGATACATGTATCCAGTTGTATAGTGAGAGGGGAGATACATTGTATCCAGTTCTACAGGGTGAGGGAGATACATTGATCCAGTTCTACAGAGTAAGAGGGAGATACACATGTATCCCGTTGTATAGTGAAGAGGGAGATATAGTATCCAGTTGATAGTGAGAGGGAGTACATTGTATCCAGTTCTATAGGGTGAGGGAGATACATTGTATCCAGTTCTATAGGGTGAGAGGGAGATACGTTGTATCCAGTTGTATAGTGAGAGGGAGATACATTGTATCCAGTTCTATAGGGTGAGGGAGATACATTGTATCCAGTTCTATAGGTGATGAGGGAGATACTGTTGTACCAGTTGTATAGTGAGAGGGAGATACATTGTATCAAATTCTATAGGGTGAGGGAGATACATTGTATCCAGTTCTATAGGGTGAGGGGGAGATACATTGTATCCATTTATAGGGGAGGGGGAGATACATTGTATCCAGTTCTATAGGGTGAGGGAGATACATTGTATCCAATTCTATAGGGTGAGAGGGAGTTACATTGTATCCAGTTCTATAGGGTGAGAGGGAGATACATGTATACAGTTGTATAGAGTGAGAGGGAGGGGATACATTGTATCCAGTTGTATAGTGAAGAGGGAGATACATTGTATCCAGTTCTATAGGGGAGAGGGAGATACATTGTATCCAGTTGTATATAGAGGGAGA
>JAACNH010008723.1:0-12431 GCA_019447015.1 Hymenochirus boettgeri
CCCTAACCATTGAAGTTCATATGGGCCCTAGACTCATATGTCTAGCCTGTATGCTTAGCAGGGAAATTGCTGTAAAAACCGTTGATTAGCACCTGGGCAATGTGACAGCTTCTATACCTATAACTGGGCCTCAGTGGGTTCCAGGTGCCCCAGGGGGAGACAAGGTAATTGATATTTTGTATGAACCAATGGCTTAGCCACAAGACAGATCATGAGGAACCCCCATTCAAAGCCTCAGGACATTCACACTACTTTCCTACAAGCAGCCAAGGAAAGAAAATCAATTAAAAATGATAGAATTATAGAATACCATTCGTTATTTTCTAGGGTTATTGAATGTACAGGTTATTTTCTAGGGTGTACCGATGTACGAGGTTATTTTCTTAGGGTTTCAAATGTAGTTTATTTTCTAGGGTTACCGAATGTACGAGGTTATTTTCTAGGTTTATTGAATGTACAAGGTTTATTTTCTAGGTTACCGAATGTACGAGGTTAATTTTCTAGGGTTATCGAATGTAACAGGTTATTTTCTAGGGTTATCAATGTACAAGGTTATTTTCTAGGGTTACCGAATGTACGAGGTTATTTTGCTAAAGGGTTATCGAATGTACGAGGTGTATTTTCTAGGTTATCAACTGTAAGTTATTTTTCTAGGGTTACCGAATGTACGAGGTTATTTTCTAGGGTTATCGAATTACAGGTTATTTTCGGTTACAAGTACAAGTTATTTTCTTCTAGGGTTCCGAATGTAACGTTATTTTCAGGTTTATCGAATGTACGAGGTTATTTTCTAGGGTTACCACATGTACGAGGTTTATTTTCTAGGGTTGACTTACAGGTTATTTTCTAGGTTACCGAATGTACGAGGTTATTTTTCTAGGTATCGAATGTACAAGTTATTTTCTAGGGTTATTGAATTGTAACGCCAGGTTATTTTCTAGGGTTATTGAATGTACGAGGTTATTTTCTAGGGTTACCGAATGTACGAGTTATTTTTCTAGGGTTTATCAATGTACGAGGTATTATTTCTAGGGTCTACCAAATGTACGGGTTATTTTCTAGGGTTATCAAATGTACGAGGTTATTTTCTCTAGGTTGTACCAAATGATACGAGGTTATTTTCTAGGGTTTCAAATGTACGAGGTTATTTTCTATGGGTTACCGAATGTACGAGGTTATTTTCTAGGATTATAACCGGAATGAGTACGAGGTTTATTTTCTAGGATTACCGAATGTACGAGGTTATTTTCTAGGATTACCGATGTTACAGTTACCGATGTACGATGTTATTTCTAGGTTACGAATTGCGAGGTTATTTTCTAGGGTTACTGAATGTACAAGGTTATTTTCTAGGGTTACCGAATGTGCGAGGTTATTTTCTATGGTTACCGAATGTACGAGGTTATTTTCCAAGGTTTACCGAATATACGAGGTTATTTTCTAGGGTTACTGAATGTACGAGGTTAATTTTCTAGGGGGTTACCGAATGTAACGAGGTTATTTTCTAGGGTTAACCGAATGTACGAGGTTATTTTTCTAGGGTTACCGATGTACGAGGTTATTTTCCAAGGGTTACTGGATGTACGAGTTATTTTCTAGGATTACCGAATGTACAAGGTTATTTTCTAGGTTACTGAATGTACGAGGTTATTTTTCTAGGGTTACTGAATTACGAGGTTATTTCTAGATAACTGAATGTACGAGGTTATTTTCTAGGGTTACCGAATGTACGAGGTTATTTTCTAGGATTAACGAATGTACGAGGTTATTTTCTAGGGTTACCGAATGTACGAAGTTATTTTCTATGGTTACTGAATGTACAAGGTTATTTTCTAGGGTTACCGAATGTACAGGCTATTTTCTTAGGGTTACCTAATGTACGAGGTTATTTCTAGGGTTACCGAATGTACAAGGTTATTTTCTAGGGTTACTGAATGTTTGAGGATATTTTCAAGGTTACTGAATGTACGAGGTTATTTTTCTAGGTTACCGAATGTCGAGGTTATTTTCTAGGGTTACCGAATGTACAGGTTATTTTCTAGGGTTACTGAATGTTTGAGGTTATTTTCTAGGGTTACCGAATTACGAAGTTATTTTCTATGTTACTGAATGTACAAGGTTATTTTCTAGGGTTACCGAATGTACGAGGTTATTTTCTAGGGTTACCCGAATTACGAGTTATTTTCTAGGTTACCGAATGTACAGGTTATTTTCTAGGGTTACCGAATGTACGAGGTTATTTTCTAGGATTACCGAATGTACGAGGTTATTTTCTAGGGTTACTGAATGTACGAGGTTATTTTCTAGGGTTACTGAATGTACGAGGTTATTTTCTAGGATAACTGAATGTACGAGGTTATTTTCTAGGGTTACCGAATGTACGAGTTCTTTTCTAGGATAACGATTCAGTTATTTTCTAGGGTTACCGAATGTACGAAGTTATTTTCTATGGTTACTGAATGTACAAGGTTATTTTCTAGGGTTACCGAATGTACGAGGTTATTTTCTAGGGTTACCGAATGTACGGTTATTTTCTAGGGTTACCGAATGTACGAGGTTATTTTCTAGGGTTACTGAATGTTTGAGGATATTTTCAAGGGTTACTGAATGTACGAGGTTATTTTCTAGGGTTACCGAATGTACGAGGTTATTTTCTAGGGTTACCGAATGTACGAGGTTATTTTCTAGGGTTACTGAATGTTTGAGGATATTTTCAAGGGTTACTGAATGTACGAAGTTATTTTTAAGGGTTACCGAAATATGCCTTGTACATTCAGTATCCCTCCAAACGATCCCTCCGGTTTTGGAAAGAATGTTCCGATTTTGGAACCGAGGGTTTCCGTGTCCAACCCGGGGTCGAGTTGAAGTTCATATATAAATGAATATATCAACTTAGATAAGAAAGTACATGTTCCATTTTTTAAATAACCCCATAGTAGCAATGCATGCAATTTCCCAAATGATGGTGATGTTCCTATCCTTGCGACATCCCTCTATAAAATGGGAACTTTGGTCCGCCAGACAAGTTGGGGTTTAATTTACCCTCAATAAAACACTAAATCACATCTCTTGGTAAATCTTAGCACAGCTCTGTGCAATGCATTTCTTAATATTGTGACTTCATGTTATCTGTGTCCAATTAGGCAATATGTAAATAATACAGGTCAGGGCTCATTAGTTAGACTTGGCAGACCCCTTTTTTACACTCTCAGGGTTTGGGTGTGCCTGCATATTGTATTCCTGGGGGGTGGGTGGGGGGACATTGTCTTTAAAAGAGTGCTCTATGTATATAATCTATATACGTGTACCTTTTTCCTCTTGTTTTTTTCTCCTCAGTGTGTTTACCCAGAAGGTGAGAAGAAGACCTCATAAGTCCCAGAGGCAGTGTGTGTGCCCTTTGTGACAATAATTCCATGGAAAAGCTATGTGCAAAAGAGAAAGCTAGGCTTTCATTGGACCAAATTGCAACTGTAGTAAGAACTTCATGCAAATCTCCTTGCAATCCATGTCCATGGAAGATACAGAAATTACCCATGTACGATATATCGTCATCTATGTCTAATCAACCTGAGTCTGGTCAATTTTGTGGTCTGTAATATATTTTAAGTTTTAGCGAATTAATCTTGGGATAGTCAGTGAGGGTCCTTCTACCCAATATCAAATCATGTATGAAGAAAAAATGTTCTCCTTTCATATCAACACACAACAACATCGTGACGCATTCTCATGCGCTACCAATCCTATTTCTAGTATGTAAGACGGGGTGCAGGACCAGAATGGGTATTAATGATGCAAGCATTAGGGACAATTGGATGTACATTGTTGTCCAACGTTTTCCATAGGTAAATATGCAGGTCTTGGAAACATATTAGGCTCTGCTGAAGTAGTTCAGTATTCGAATCTGTTTAACAAGTGTGTCTATTCAGCTACACATAGTGTGATCACAGATTCTAATCTGCAATTCTTTTCACTCCCTGTGTTAATTCACTTGCTCCCTCATTTAATAACTGTAAATATTTATTTAGAGAAACAGGCTCCAATAAGTTTTCCTAAGGAACATGTCAACCCCTACTAACTGATCTGCCCTCTGTCAGCACTGGTCTCACAAACCACCCGAACCACTTTGCATAAAGATCAAGGTCTAATAGATATCTATGGTTGGTATAAATTGTGCCCATTCTTTCCTATGTCGTGTCCCTTTGCACTGATAGTGAGTGCTGACATTTTGTTTATCAACTGTCAATGTTATTATCAATAGTGCACCCCATTTCCTCCTCATTGGCTGCAATGGTAGAGGGGTAGGGTTGTGAGGTCCTGCCCAGAAAGGGAAAAAATCCCGCAGTGGGATTGAAACGCAAAGCGATATTGGATCACGAAAGGAACATTTCCCAGAGGGATAGCGTACTCTGGGTAATTATTTCCTTATTCTATCCTATTAGGTATGATAGATAAATCACAGTCCACATTGACTAAGTCACAAATAATAGAAGGTGTGCCTAAATGACCAACAGGTACCAATATAAAGGCCTTTTATTATCAACATGACAGGTTCATGGTGACCCCTTTATCACCTAAACACCTATATTATCTCGTATATCTTACAACATGGTCAATGTTTGGTACCCAGAGTTGCAGTATTGATAATTCCTGTAGGCAATCATGCCTGCAACCCCAACTGCTATTCTTGCCAGATATGTAATGATACGTTCCTTCTTTCTGGTAAAGGCATCTTCTCCTCCTCTGCTCATAAGCTTGAGCATGTGCAGACTGCAGAGGAGGCATCAAGTGAAACAGCAGTCATCATTGGTTGTGACGTCAATTGTCACAGCCTTGATTGACAGCATGGTGGGAGGGGCCACTTACTCTGCCATAATGAGGACAATAATTATCCTTAATATCTGGTTAGTAATACAGGTAATAATGTGCTGAATATACAGTTGGGGTTGGGGCAGGAAATTGACAATTGATTAGTTTTAAGGGGGGACATGCCCTTTAAGCTTCTTGTTATACTCATACTCCCTAAACTTACACCAAAGAAACCTCTGCTTCAAAAATAAAGAAGTACCATTTAGTTACACTGACTCTAATAAATCCAACCTGCCTACTGCACCTGTATACTCAAATGTTCATTAAGAGCTTGTTTACTTTTAACTTGCAGACACATGGATTGTATTGGGCTGATGTGACTGTCAAACATTCATATGCCCAACGATCTTGCATGTGTACACACGATTGGACCAAACCTTGGATCCAGATAACTTAATCTTCGGAAGTGATCTTATTGTTATCCTGTGTTGTGGGAATCCTCTGGCATACTCCCCCCTCCCTCTGCATTAAAAGAGAACGAGCATGCAGCAGTCTGTGTCTTTGGAACCATTGTATCTGTACGTCTGTACGTAGCTTTAAGCTAACCCTAAATGAAACATGTCTTCGAATAATTCCCCTCCATTACAGTCTATCAATTGTTTCCCATTCTGTGCCGTGCGTTATAATTAGAGATGGTCCGAACTTCGCAAAATCCGGTCCGCTCGAGGATCCACCGAATGTTCGGGAAAATTCGAAAATCCGTGAGCGGACCCATTAAAAATGAAAAATACGAGAAATCCTCGTAATTTCGAAATATTTTCGAAAATATGTAAAATCTTCGTAATTTCGAAAATATTTTCGAAAATACGTAAAATCCTCGTAATTTCGCAAATATTTTTCGAAAATACGTAAATCCTCGTAATTTCGAAATTTTTTCGAAAATACGGGGTTCATGCATTTTTGAAAATAGTGAAATCTCGTAATTTCGAAAATTTTCAAAACGCGGTTCGGAAAGTTCCACCATTCGCGAATGAGTAAATGCTTTCGGATCCGCGAACTTGGCCATCACTTCTTATAATTAGTAATAAAGTATAGAAAATATATTACCTTTCAAGATGGATAGTACTCCCCCCTACCAAGACAATGTAGCTACTGATGTCTTTAGTCTTAAATGGCGTCAATCTAGATACAATTCATCACATTGCTACAGCTCCATAAACCCCTACCCCCATAATACACAATCCCCATTCACTGCAAGCTGTTTGCTGAGAAATCTAATGTAAAAAAAACCCTTTTTCATTCTATATTTTTCCCATCTGGCTGCTTGGTTCCTGCTTGACATTGTTTTGTTTTTCCATTGAAAATTTTCTAAGAATCATTGGAAGTTTCCATCCCAACGTTTCATAGGCTTTGGGCTGTGCGACAGTTTGGCAGAATGTATATACATTTTTTTCATCATGCGCACTCATAAAAACTTGATCTGTGGCCTTCGGAATAGCTCTCCGAGAGCCACGCGGCTTTAGTTTGCCTTAAAAATAAAAACCCCGATGGCCAACGCATTTCAGGTATGAAGGAAATGAAATTGATTGGAAGAACAATTCTAAAGTGAAGAATTCATTTTTGTTTGTTATTTTTGAAAGGATTGTGGGTAATCCCTGGTCCACGGAATTGTATCGGGGTTCTTGTACTGACCAATGAGCTACACTGTGTAAAAGAAATACGTTAGTAACATGAAATATTACATCACCCCCCACCTGCCTATACAGATAAACCTTTTTAATCCTTGTATAGTTCTTCTCTAGTAATCAACCTCCCTAATTCTACAGTAATTTTGCATGATAGTCTTTGTTAAACACAGCTTGGAAGTGAGTAACATTACAGTTCTGCCATAGCAGCGGATATGGTATTTAGATTTTCTAAGGCTTTGGGTACTGTGCCACATCGGCGACTAAGTACAGTATAAACGAAGGTCACATTAATGCGTACTGTACAGTAGTTGGTTAATAGATTGCGTCCCTCCAAACGTTCCCCTATTGACAAGAACAAGCGCCGAGCTGCAGGATGTACGATAATGAATTGAACATGATCTTAGCCAGCGCTGTGCACTTGCATTAAAGGGGTGCTGGAGGGTATGAATTGGTGTACATGGAGCAGTTTGGTCAAGGGAGCTTTGTGTATAGGTTCGTGACCACATGCAATCATGGGTGGCTGGCACGCGATGCAGGATTGCGTACGAACGGCCGGTCGCCCAATAATCGTCCCGTGTATGGGCACTTTATTGGCCTGGAGATCCCCCGGTGGATCAGGCAACTTCCCCGAACTAGCGGGTGTTTTCGGGGCGATTATCGGTGCGACACGGCCATTTCGGGACACATCGTTCATCGCGGGTCATCCCCCGCGATGGCAACGTGTGTACGAATCTTATGTTCAACCTAGTTTAATTGCGATCTCCTGTAGTTATTATTTTTTATCTAGGAGCTACCCAACTGATAGCCCCTGAAACATCTGATTAAAAGGATATTGCATTGGAGAACACTATGTTAATAAAGGACGGAATCTTGAGACCTGCTAAATCCAGTTATTTACTGCATGGGTGTAAGTCTAAAGTTAAAAATTCAGCTTCTAAACAACTAACCAGCCCTCGTTCCATTGGCTGCCTTCTTTTGCAAGTAGAAGGGCCCAGATCAGCAGCGGCTCCTGAGATTTGTTGAGACATCGCGCTTCAGCCAATCAAAGGAGCCTCTAGGCCTGGCACAGAAGCAAGCATTGTAGTTTTGTGGTGGACAGTCCCTTTAAGTAAGATATACCATCAATCAAAATCATATGAACTTTCAATAGCGCGATGGAATCATCTAAGTGGAGCAGCAATTAATCACTGGCTATGATGTCATTCATCATGGCTGTAACTGACGACTGCAACCCAGAAGGACCAGGTTGAAGACTTGGCACTGGAGGATAAAGATCTGGCAGGCTTGGGGTAGGTTGTTCAGGCAGGTCCAACATGCTCTTTAATAGGAAGTTTTGAGATAAACAATTGCCTGAAATGGTTCACGCCTGAGTGTATCTGTCTGTCTAATCAGCAATAGTGCTGTGTGTGTGGTTTAGATTGTAACAGCTTGCACGGTCCTGTAGAACCGCACCTCTCAACATCAGGGTTTTCCAGAAATAGTTTGTGACGCTCTGATTGGTTTGAGATTTTCAAATTCCAGCTCCCCCATGAGATGGGAACATTGTGTGTAGGTGTGACTGTGTTATTACCCCCCCCCCCACCCACTGGGTAAATCGTTAGGATGACAGTGAAAGTTAAAATGGAGTTAAAACCTGTGATCCTAGAGAGGACGGAACTGCTGCTTTTCTTGATCTCGGAGTCTTTTATCTCCTTCTATTCTTCCATCTCCTCTTCCTCAACGATGTTCCATGCAGGTTTTGTACCTCTTTATAAGGAATACTGACCAAACCAATTTTGATTGCTTAAAATTTCAATTCAAGAAAGAAGATGGTGGAGACCTGAAAAGGTCCTTTTTATCCTAATGGCTTTGGTTGAGGCACAAAGGCTCTCGTTTCGAGCTGCAGGACCCTACGATGGCCCTTTTGAGGGTCCGAAGGGCTCTTAAGAGCTAATGGGGATCCTGGTTTTGAGCTGCCAGACCCCCAACAAAGGCCCCTATAGGGGCCACAGGGCTT
Organism: Hymenochirus boettgeri; assembly: GCA_019447015.1. NCBI lineage: Eukaryota > Metazoa > Chordata > Amphibia > Anura > Pipidae > Hymenochirus > Hymenochirus boettgeri. The sequence continues at coordinate 8,491 of JAACNH010008723.1, forward strand.
TTTTAACAGCCATGGGGGTCTGATTTTGAGATGTGCGCCCCCAAACAAAGGCACTCTTAGTGCCAGGGAGGGGGGGTCCCCGTTTCAAGCTGCAGGACCCCTTAAGCCCTAAAGAAACTTCTCTTAGTCAACAAGACAATTCTCAGTGGCCGGGAGTGGGGTCCCGATTTTGCTCTGAGGACCCTTTAAAAACCTCAAAAGACACTTCCTCAGTGTCATTAGAAATGGCTGAACATCACCCTTAATCGCCGCTTTATAAATACGACCGATACCTTAAACGCTGATCGCGCCGGTTATGACATTTTGCTGTTGCGTTGAGTCTGATTTTGCTGATACTGCGGCGACAACAGTGGCCAAACGTTAATACAGCTTTTAAATCTGCCCCTTGACTTTAACTGTGGTAATCTTAATGTCCGTCTCAGTAAAGGGAGGATATTAGCTGCCTATTAGTGCCTGCTTATATTGTGCAAATATTTTATAGGTAAACAACGCAAGACATTTTAATTTAAATACCCAGGGGGAGAAGCCTTAACATGTTTATAATCTACAATAGCATCGGCAAAAACAACATTTCAATGTATTTATTCTTTACTGAATGGAGATGTTTGGTGTGTGCAGGACAGTCAATCCTAATTAAATGCACTTAGGAAGAAACATGGTTCACAATGGCTCATGCCTATGGTGCCCGTAGACATATCAATATTCTCGCCTGAAAGTTGATTCTTGTGTCCAGTGATTCGTCTTTAAACAGACATGCCATAATTTTCTATCATAGCATAATTGGGTTCTAATATTGCTACGTGTGCAGCCGGCGCTTAGGCTGGGTACACCAGGGGCGATTATTTGTGACTGTGGACGTGATTTACCAACGGACCCGATCGCCCATTTGTCCGATCGGGCTTGGTCGAAGCCAGTCACCCTAACACCATCAGATATTTCCAGCCGACCGACATTATCTTGCCGTGGTGTGTACCCAGCCTTAGACCTTAATATGGGATTCTGTGTGTGAAAACTATCTCTTACACCCAAACATCACACAAACAACCTTACTACACACAGCCATACCAAACACACAACCATAACAACACAACCACATACACCAACACACACAAACTGTCCTAAGAATAATCAGCTGTAAATGTCAAGATGGGTGTTAAATAGCTTCCCTGGTCAAAACAACCCTAAATCTGTGTCATGGAGACTGTATTATACAGCAAGTTGTTATTATGTAGCCATTAAAGGTAGATTTATCATTAATGTTTAACATCGCCATCTATGTTGCAGCAAAGTTAATGGAAGAAAGATTTGTTATTCTCTAAGCGAGTGATGTAACAAATACTGGATATCAAATAGTATTAGACTCCCAGGCCCTGGATTTATATAAGAAAATAACAAAAAATGACATATGGAATCATATGTCACTGGTATTTTTCTGACCACGACTTTTTTTTACTTGTGTTTGAAAAAACATATATGGTTGTTTGGTTGACAATGGGGCCATAACACACGTGGTATCGGAATTGTGTGATATAATAAACAGACATGGTATGTGGTAAGTTTGTGATTGCAATAAAGAATGATACCCACAACTTACTGATACTGCTTTCCATACAAAATACTACATATAAAATGTCCATATTGTCTTATCTTTATAAGGGCACATAGCACATCACACAGTAACTGATGGAAGTTGGACTGCCATACTGTCAATGAACAAGACCTGTTTGATAGCCATAAAGGGGGCACAATGGAGGTCTGTAAGATGTATAAAGGAGCTGTGAGATGTTGGAGGACTGGAGATTTAGAGGGCCTGTGAGTCATGGGCTTGTGAGATGTGTGGAGGGGCTGTGAAGTGTATGGAGGGGCTGTGAGGGTTGTTGGAGGGGCATGAGGTTCGTGGAGGGGCGTGAGGTGTGGTGGAGGGGCTGTGAGATGTATGGAAGGGCTGTGAGATGTATGGAGGGGCTGTGAGATTTGAGGGGCGTTAGATGTGTGGAGGGGCTGTGAGATGTGTGGAGGGACTGTGAGATGTGTGGAGGGGCTGTGAGATGTATGGAGGGGCTGTGAGATGTGTGAGGGCTGTTAGTTGTGGAGGGACTGTGAGATGTGTGGAGGGACTGTGAGATGTATAAGAGGGCGTGAGATGTGTGGAGGGGCAGTGAGATGTTATGGAGGCTGTGGAGTGTATAGAGGGCTGTGAGATGTATGGGGGGGCTTGTAAGTGTATGGAGGGGCTGTGAGATGTGTGGAGGGGCTGTGAGATGTATTGGGGCTGTGAGATGTATGGAGGGGCTGTGAGATGTATGGAGGGGCTGTGAGATGGGTTGGAGGGGCTGTGAGATGTGTGGAGGGGCTGTGAGCATGTATGGAGGGGCAGTGAGATGTATGGAGGTGGGCAGTGAGATGTATGGAGGGATGTGAGATTTATGAGGGCATGAGATTATGGAGGGATGAGATGTATGGAGGGCTGTGAGATGTATGGAGGGCTGTGAGATGTATGGAGGGGCAGTGAGATGTATGGAGGGGATGTGAGATGTATGGATGGTGGGATGTGTGAGGGGTGAGGTTTGGAGGGGCTGTGAGATTGTTGGAGGGGCAGTGAGTCATGCAGTGGCTAGGCGGTGTGATGGAGGGCTGTGAGGATGTGTGGAGGGGCTGTGAAGTGTATGAGGGGCTGTGGAGTGTGTGGAAGGCGTAGGTGCGTGGAGGGGCTGTGAGGTGTATGGGGGGGCTGTGAGATGTATGGAGGGGCTGTGAGATGTATGGAGGGGCTGTGAGATGTATGGAGGCTGTGAGATGTATGAGGGGGCTGTGAGATGTATGGGGGGGCTGTGAGTGTATGGAGGGGCTGTGAGATGTGTGGAGGGGCTGTGAGATGTATTGGGAGCTGTGAGATGTGTGGAGGGCAGTGAGATATGTGGAGTGGACTGTGAGGTGTATGGAGGGGCTGTGAGGTGTGTGGAGGACTGTGAGATGTGTGGAGGGACTGTGAGATTTGTGGAGGGGCAGTGAGATGTGTGGAGGGGCTGTGAGATGTATGGAGGGCAGCGAGATGTCATGGAGGGCAGTGAGATGTATGGGGGGTTGTATTGTAATTGAGGGCTGTGAGATGTATGGGGGAGCTGTGAGAATGTGTGGAGGGGCAGTGAGATATGTGGAGGGGCTGGTGAGTGTTGAGGGCTGTGAGATGTTGGGAGGGGCCTGTAGTGTATTGGGGATGGCTGGTGAGGTGTATGGAGGGGCAGTGAGATGTGTGGAGGGGCTGTGAGATGTGTGGAGGGGCTGTGAGATGTGTGGAGGGGCTGTGAGGATGTATGGAAGGGGCATTGATGAGGAGTGCTGGATGATGGAGGGGATGGTAGATTTATGGAGGGGCAGTGAGAGTATGGAGGGGATGTAGATTATGGAGGGGGTGTGAGATGTATGGAGGGGCTGTGGGTAATGGGGGCAGTGAGATGTTAATGAGGGGATGTGAGATTATGGGGTGTGGTGTGTGAGGGTGATGTATGGAGGGGCTGTGATGATCGTGGAGGGCAGTGTGTAGAGTATGGAGGGCCTGTGAGTGTATGGTGGGCTGTGAGATGTGTGGAGGGGGCTGTTGAAGTGTATGGAGGGCTTGAGGGTGTGGGGGGCAGTGATGCAGGGTGTGAGTGTATGGAGGGGCTGTGAGTTATGGGGGGCTGTGAAGATGTATGGAGGGGCTGTGGAGATGATTAGGGGCGTGAGATGTAGAGGGGCTTGTATGTAGGGGGTGCTGTGAATGTATGCGTGGTGTGAGATGTGTGGAGGGGCTGTGAGATGTATTGGGGAGCTGTGAGATGTGTGGAGGGCAGTGATATATGTGGACGCTTCATGGTAGGGGCACCCCTGTGTGTGTGTTATCCGTGTTGCACAGGTCCATCTGATCCATTTGAAGTGTAAAGCTAGGTACACACGGTACA
>JAACNH010008724.1:0-12427 GCA_019447015.1 Hymenochirus boettgeri
GATAGCCAAACATTCGTCCACATATAAATTCCTCCAGAAATTAAAAATCTTTGTTACTTACTGAGAGCCAACAAACGTGAACTTTTTGCAACTTCTTAGCTACAAATCATGTGATCAGACCATGACATCACAGTTAAATATTTGTCACATGGGTTGGTTACTATGGTAACAGCTTTTTTTTTTTTTTTTTTTGTTGTTGTTGTTTGTAACCTGTTTTTTACCATAATTCCTCCATAATGGGATCCATTGCTATAGCCAACCATTCTTCCACGTTTAAATCCCCCCAGAAATTAAAAATCTTTGTTACTTACAGAGACCAACAAACGTGAACTATTTGCAACTTCTCAGCTACAAATCATGTGATCAGACAATGACATCACAGTTAAACATTTCTCAAATGGGTTGGTACCATGGACACACTTTTGTGTTTTGTTTTGTTGTTAACCTGTTTCTACCATAATTCCTCTATAATGGGATCTATTCCTATAGCCAACCATTCTTCCATGTATAAATCTCCCCAGAAATTAAAAATCGTTGTACTTACAGAGAGCCAACAAATGTGAACAATTTGCAACTTCTCAGCTACAAATCATGTGATCAGACAATGTCATCACAGTAAACTTTCTCAAATGGGTTGGTTACTATGGTAACAGCTTTTTCTTTTTGTTACCTGTATTACAATAATTCCTCTATAATGGGATCCATTCTATAGCCAACCATTCTTCCACTTAAATCCCCCCGAAATTAAAAATCTTTGTTACTTACAGAGAGCCAACAAACGTGAACTATTTGCAACTTCTCAGCTACAAATCATGTGATCAGACAATGACACTCACTAAAACATTTCTCAAATGGGTTGGTTACTATGGCAACAGCTTTTTGTTTGTTGTTAACCTGTTTCTACCATAATTCCTCTATAATGGGATCCATCCCTATACCAACCATTCTTCCACGTATAAATTCCTCCAGAAATTAAAAATCTTTGTTACTTACTGAGAGCAACAAATGTGAACTATTTGCAACTTCTTAGCTACAAATCATGGTGATCAGACCATGACATCACAGTTAAACATTTGTCACAGTGGTTGGTTACTATGGTAACAGCTTTTTTGTTGTTGTTTTGTTGTTAACCTTTTCATTCACCATAATTCCTCTATAATGGGACCCATTGCTATAGACAACCATTCTTCCACGTATAAAATCCCCCCAGAAATTAAAAACTTTTTACTTACAGAGAGCCAACATGTGAACTATTTGCAACTTCTCAGCTACAATCATGTGATCAGACAATGACAACACGGTAAAACATTTCTCAAATGGGTTGGTTACTATGGCAACAGCTTTTTGTTTTGTTTTTAACCTGTTTCTACGATAATTCCTCTATAATGGGATCCATTGCTATAGCCAACCATTCTTCCACGTATAAAATCCCCCAGAAATTAAAAATCTTTGTTACTTACAGAGAACCAACAAATGTGAACTATTTGCAACTTCTCAGCTACAAATCATTGATCAGACAATGTCATCACAGTAAAACAGTTCTCAAATGGGTTGGTTACTATGGTAACAGCTTTTTTTTAAACATGTTTCTACCATATTACTCTATATGGGATCCATTCCTATAGCCAACCTTCTCCCACGTATAAATCCCCCCAGAAATTAAAAATCTTTGTTACTTACAGAGCAAACAAATGTGAACTATTTGCAACTTCTCAGCTACAAATCATGTGATCAGACAAAGTCATCACAGTAATTTTTCATCAATGGGTTGGTTACTATGGTAACCACTTTTTTTGTTGTTATTAACCTGTTTCTCACATAATTCCTGTATAATGGGATCCATTCCTATAGCCAACCATTCTCCACGTTAAAATCCCCCCAATTAAAAAATCGCTGTTCTTACAGAGAGCCCAAAATGTGAACAATTTGCAACTTCTCAGCTACAAATCATGTGATCAGACAATGTCATCACAGTAAAACTTTTCTCAAATGGGTTGGTCACTTTGGTAACAGCTTTTTCTTTTTTTTGTTAACCTGTTTCTACCATAATTCCTCTATAATGGGATCCATTGCTATGCCAACATTCTTCTACGTTATAAAATCCCCCCAGAAATTAAAAATCGTTGTTACTTACAGAGAGCCAACAATGTGAACAATTTGCAACTTCTCACTACAATCATTGATCAGACAATTTCATCACTGTAAAACATTTCTTAAATGGGTTGGTTACTATGGTAACAGCTTTTTCTTTTTTTGTTAACCTGTTTCCACTATATTCCTCTAAATGGGATCCATTGCTATAGCCAACAATTCTTCCACTTATAAAATCCCCCCAGAAATTAAAAATCTTTATTACTTACAGAGCCAACAAACGTGAACTATTTGCAACTTCTCAGCTACAAATCATGTCATCATGGGTTGGTTACTATGGTAACAGCAATGCAAAACAACAAAAAATATTATATAAACATTCATCCTAATAAATAAACTGACACCCACTACTATATAGAAAATGCTTTATTATACAGTGAATAGGATGTTTATAGAACAGCATTAGACTATAGAGACAATTAGGTCACAATCCTCTGTGTTACGAAGCTGATATAGTACATTGTCAAAGATTGTTTTAAACTATATTTCCCAATATACCCTCTTAGCTATAATTTAAAAACTACATACTCGTGTTTTTATTTCTGACATTCCGTAACATAGTTTTTATTGGACTACATTTCCCATCACCATCTGGGAGCCATATATTATAAAGATCCATAATAAGATTTAAATGAATTATTCTTATTGTACTTTATTCTATGTTGGGTCCAACACACATTGGTTGGAAGGCTTAGAAAATATGGATTAAGGAACGACCACACTGCGCAGCACACATGCGATTACTGTGAGATTGCGCTGGCGATTTTACCTTTTCTCACACCATCTCCTGTGAGAACAAAACAACCCCCTGGCATAGTTATTTGTAAGGACAGAGCACATATATCTGATGGGTGTACATATGTTGATTGTGGGTGAAAGGCCCCTAGTCCAGTGCTTCCTGCTAGCCTCTGGTCCAGTTGCACTTGTTATTGGCCCTATTTATACAGCAGGGTATTACATAACTCTTAGTATACCACTCCTTGATGCTGTTTTGGATTGGAATACTTTTTTAAGGATACTCTTTTTTTAAGTATCTTAACTAGGTATCATTATTTAATGATTAGTTTTAATTACCAAATGGCAGTGTATTTAACGCTCCTTATTTAGAATACCCGTTTTTATATGCCCCTAACTGCATCCTGGTAGACCTCAGCTACAATGCTACCTGGTGAGCCCAGTGCTTTCTGGTGGGTCATGGGTTCAATGCCTCCTGGTGGCCCAGTGCTTTTGGGTGGGTCTGGGTACAGTGCCTCCTGGTGGGCCAGTGGTTTCTGGTGGGTCTCAGGTACAATGCCTCCTGGTGGGCCCAGTGCTTTCTGGTGGGTCTCAGTACAATCCCTCCTGGTGGGCAGTGCTTTCTGGTGGGTCTCAGGTACAATGCCTTCCGGTGGGCCCAGTGCTTTCTGATGGGTCTCAAGTACATGCCTTCTGGTGAGCCTGGTTTCTGGTGGGTCTCAGTAACTTGCCTCCTGGCGGGGGGGCTGAGTGGTTCTGGTGGGTCTCAGGTACAATGCCATCCTGGTGAGCCTAGTGGTTTCTGGTGGGTCTCAGGTACAATGCCTCCTGGTGGGCCTAGTGCTTTCTGGTGGGTATCAAGTACAATGCCTTCTGGTGAGCCTAGTGGTTTCTGGTGGGTCTCAGGTACAATGCCTCCTGGTGGGCCTAGTGCTTTCTGGTGGGTATCAGGTACAATGCCTCCTGGCTGGTGGGCTGAGGGTTTTCTGGTGGGTCTCAGGTACAATGCCTTCTGGTGACCTAGTGGTTTTCTGGTGTTCTCAGGTACAATGCCTCCTGGTGGGCCTAGTGCTTTCTGGTGGGTATCAAGTACAATGCCTTCTGGTGAGCCTAGTGGTTTCTGGTGGGTCTCAGGTACAATGCCTCCTGGTGGGCCTAGTGCTTTCTGGTGGGTATCAGTACAATGCCTCCTGGCTGGTGGCTGAGTGGTTTCTGGTGGGTCTCAGGTACAATGCCTCCTGCTGAGCCTAGTGGTTTCTGGTGGGTATAGGTACATGCCTCCTAGTGGGCCTAGTGATCCTGGTGGGTCTCAGGTACAATGCCTCCTAGTGGCCCATGCTTTCTGGTGGGTATCAGGTACAATGCCTCCTGCTGGTGGGCTGAGTGCTTTCTGTGGGTATCAGGTACAATGCCTCCTGGTGAGCCCAGTGCTTTCTGGTGGGTATCAGGTACAATGCCTCCTGGTGGGCCCAGTGCTTTCTGGTGGGTATCAGGTACAATGCCCCCTGGCTGGTGGGCTGAGTGGTTTCTGGTGGGTATCAGGTACAATGCCTCCTGCTGGGCCTAGTGCTTTCTGGTGGGTATCAGGTACAATGCCTCCTGGCTGGTGGGCTGAGTGCTTTCTGGTGGTATCAGGTACAATGCCTCCTAGTGGGCCTAGTGATTCCTGGTGGGTCTCAGGTACAATGCCTCCTAGTGGCCCAGTGCTTTCTGGTGGGTATCAGGTACAATGCCTCCTGGCTGGTGGGCTGAGTGCTTTCTGGTGGGTATCAGGTACAATGCCTCCTGGTGAGCCCAGTGCTTTCTGGTGGGTATCAGGTACAATGCCTCCTGGTGGGCCCAGTGCTTTCTGGTGGGTATCAGGTACAATGCCCCTGGCTGGGTGGCTGAGTGCTTTCTGGTGGGTATCAGGTACAATGCCCCTGCTGGCCTAGTGCTTTCTGGTGGGTATCAGGTACATGCTCCTGGCTGGTGGGCTGAGTGCTTTCTGGTGGGTATCAGGTACAATCCCTCCTGGCTGGTGGGCTGAGTGCTTTCTGGTGGGTATCAGGTACAATGCCTCTGCTGGGCCTAGTGCTTTCTGGTGGGTATCAGGTCAATGCCTCCTGGCTGGTGGGCTGAGTGCTTTTCTGTGGTATCAGGTACAATGCCTCCTGGCTGGTGGGCTGAGTGCTTTCTGGTGTGTACAGGTACAATGCCTTCTGGGGACCTATGGTTTCTGGTGTATCAGGTACAATGCCTCCTGGTGGGCCTAGTGCTTTCTGGTGGGTATCAAGTACATGCCTTCTGGTGAGCCTAGTGGTTTCTGGTGGTCCAGGTACATGCCTCCTGGTGGGCCTAGTGCTTTCTGGTGGGTATCAGGTACAATGCCTCCTGGCTGGTGGGCTGAGTGGTTTCTGGTGGGTCTCAGGTACATGCCTCCTGTGAGCCTAGTGGTTTTCTGATGGGTATCAGTAGCTCATGCTCAGTGGGCCTAGTGATTCCTGGTGGGTCTCAGGTACAATGCCTCTAGTGGCCCAGTGCTTTCTGGTGGGTATCAGGTACAATGCCTCCGGGGCCCAGTGCTTTCTGGTGGGTATCGGTACAATGCCTCCTGGCTGGTGGGCTGAGTGCTTTCTGGTGGGTATCAGGTACAATGCCCTCTGTGCTGGCCCAGTGCTTTCTGGTGGGTATCAGGTACAATGCCTCCTGGCTGGTGGCTGAGTGCTTTCTGGTGGGTATCAGGTACAATGCCTCTGTGTGGGCCCAGTGCTTTCTGGTGGGTATCAGGTACAATGCCTCCTGGCTGGTGGGCTGAGTGCTTTCTGGTGGGTATCAGGTACAATGCCTCCTGGTGGGCCTAGTGCTTTCTGGTGGGTATCAGGTACAATGCCTCCTGGCTGGTGGGCTGAGTGCTTTCTGGGGGGTACATACAATGCTTCTGGTGAGCCTAGTGGTTTCTGGTGGGTATCAGGTACAATGCCTCCTGGTGGGCCTAGTGCTTTCTGGTGGGTATCAAGTACAATGCCTCCTGGTGGGCCTAGTGCTTTCTGGTGGGTTATCAGGTACAATGCCTCCGGCTGGTGGGCGGAGTGGTTTCTGGTGGGTCTCAGGTACATGCCTCCTGGCTGTGGGCTGAGTGCTTTCTGGTGGGTATCAGTACAATGCCTCCTGCTGGTGGGCTGAGTGCTTTCTGGTGGGTATCAGGTACAATGCCTCCTGGCTGGTGGGCTGAGTGTCTTTCTGGTGGGTATCAGGTACAATGCCTCCTGGCTGGTGGGCGAGTGCTTTCTGGTGGGTATCAGGTACAATGCCTCCTGGCTTGTGGGCTGAGTGCTTTCTGGTGGGTGTCAGGTAACATGCCTCCTGCTGGCCCAGTGCTTTCTGGTTGGTCTCAGGTACAAAGCTTCATCGTGGCGCCTTTATTTTCACAGAATAATATAAACTTCTGGACCAGGTTCAACACAAAATAACTGTTCTATTCTAAATATATATATTATAATAATACACTAGGTAGTGCAAAAGAAAAGAAACGGTATTAAATAAGAAAAGAAGGTGCTATTATAGGAATATCAATCTGCATTGTGGGTCCTGGTAGATGTAATGCAGTGATCTAATACTAAGGGTCCAAGGCTTAGAACACCCATAAAATAACCTAGAGGTACAAAGTGTGAATAGCATTTGATGTTGTTTACTGTGATTCTGTGAGTTGCTGAAGCCAACTTGGTGTAATGATTTTTCACGTGGTGTCACATTTTTTAATGCTTGGACATCTTAATGATGCACTTTCATGGATTAGATGTATTATTTTAAAGGAGAACAAAAAAAAAGACTTTTCAAACCACATTATCAGAAACACAGATCAGTTCCTCTGAATCTCTGAGGTCTGTCCCCATATAGGAATAGCCTGGGTAGTCTGTGACCAGGGTTGGGTATCCCACCACTCCCATTAATAATGTTAAAGGGTATCTCCACTCGTTTTATAAGTTTTGTGAATCCAGTTCTATTGAAGAACGGGAGGTAAAGGAGCTGTGCCTTACCTTCCGTTCTTCAATAGAACACACAGGAGCCAGGAGACAAGGTAAGAACTTACCCGCTTGCTCGCTCCCCCGGCGCTTGGTCTGACAGGTCCCGACGGACCTGTCTTCATGCGCATGCAGGAAGGCTGGTTTCTTCTTCTGAACAGTTTTAAAATAAAGCACATTATTTAATTTGTTTATGTTTCTTTAATAAAGATAGAGACGCTAAAATCCACTTTAGTTCAGGTCAAAGACATTTTCTATTTCTTTTATTAACCCACGGCTATCAGGGTAGGAGAACATATCACATAGCCTCAGAGCCATGCATACTCAGGAAAACAGGAATATTGATAGCTCATTATGCATAGGTGGCTGATTGGAGCAGCCCTTGCCAAATGTAAGGGCACCATTTTTGATTTTCATTTTAGCTGTAAAGACAACACAGCATGCCCTGTTTCTGTATATTGTATATCCTCAAACAACTCCGTTACATTTGATCCCAAGGTTTTCAAGACAGTCAGATTAGCAGCAGATGCATTTTAACAGTATCATTGTATTCAGGCATTTTAATTCTCATAATCTGCCTTTAACCTTTGGCCTTTATAAAGGATGAGTTATAAGCCAGACACTAGCTGATCATTCCATTTCAATTTGCAATTCATGGGTCATCTGTGACTGAAAGGAGAGAAGGACAGCTAACAATGTTGTATAGGGCCCAGTAGATTTGATCAGTACAGTGTGAACCTTCTTATACAACATTCTGGGCCGTATTTATAATATACGAGATCTAGTGCCCGTTATGTTAATGGGCGTAACCGGCTAGTATTATAATAAATTATTAAGTATATAAGTATTAAAAGCGATACACACCTTTAATGATCGGTAAACGATTGTAACCGACTTATTCCGACATAGTATACCAATACCAACCGTAAATCACCTATGAATACCATTGTGGTAGTTTACTACTGCACGGTATTTTATGACCAAACGTTCAGTACATGACACAGCATACATTTACGCCGCCATCGTACATTAACTAACCCGCATTGGTAAATAATTGTGAAAACAATAAATTACTTGCCTTTTATTAGGTTTAGAGCTAAATTCTTTTTGATAAATCAGAAAACATGGTATGACATTTCATGACTACTTGTTACCACTAGAGGTCACTACTTTATTCCTCAATAAGATTGTTAAATAAACTATACCATGATGCTTTGCTGTGTTTGAATAGATAATTAAATTAGACTGTTACCTCAATTAATGTTACTTTGTACAGGTTATTACTAGTTTATTATTTCCACCAAGGTCTGAAGAATGACAACCCTCTAGACAACACCCTCTAGGTGAGGACCCTTATTTACTTTATGTAGTAGTCAAGTATAAAAAAAGAGGGTAGATGTAGATGTTTATGTTTGGCACCAAAACCATGGGTTAATTTCCCTTGGAAACGTTTTGAAATCATCAGCAGCAAGGTGTAAATGAGAAATAACTCTAGAATGTATACTTGAAAGGCAAGGTGTTTGTAATAATATCCTATCATGAATACGAATAAAACACAATCATTCCTATTTAATAAAAGAATTTATGTTATATTTCATACTACATCAGAGATCAGAGAATACTGTGTATCACATAAATAATACAGTTATATTTCTTGACTATATTTTTCTAAATTCTTTTTTTATTTAAACACTCTTTTTTCCTCTGAATAATTTGTTTCTATTCTTTTAGGAAAATCCTGCATCAGCCTCTATTGCTTACTGATCTTGCATTTCTGTTTGCTTTTGCCATGTGCTTGTATCTCCTTTACACCGCATTTGCACTTGCGTTACCCAGGGGATTATGAGTAAAAATGCACCTTAAAATAGGTGCGATTTAGAGAAAGACAGATCACATACATACATCTTGCAACATTGTATTTAGTAGAAAACCTTGAACTCAGCTCACTCTACTAGCAACAAATGTTGCATTAACTGAAGGTGAAGAAGTAGGGGGGGGGAAGATGAGCTCAATAGAGATGGGAACCAGGTCCGACACGAACCCCTCGGTTCGTATGGATCCTCTGGATTTGGGACTTTGGAACAAATTTTCAAAGATTTTCGAATGCACGGAGCTATTTTCAATATTTTCAAAAATATCTTCAAACGTTCGAAAATCCTCGAAAATCCATTTGGAGACCACTTTCGAGTTTCCAGACGTATTTTAGAAAATCGAAAGTTCAAGGCTATTCGATAAATTTCAAAAATAGTCTTGAACATTCGGAATCTTCTAAAATACCTTCGGAAACTCAAAGTGGTCTCCGATCATATTTTTGAGATTTTTCAACGTTCGGATATTTTTGAAATTATCGAAAATAGCTCTGTAAATTCGAAAATCTTTGAAAATTTCTGAATTTTCCCAAGATCCGGGAATCCGAAATGGAATGAAACTATGTAGTTTCGGCCATCTCTACTCAGCAATAGTACTGAGGAGAACAGTTCTAAAATGTTAAGTGAAAACTGCTGCAGACTTTATAACAGTGGCCCCTTTGACTAGCAGCCATGAGATCACTATCCCTGCCTCTTTCTCCTTCCACCCAACTCTCCAATTTCAGACAGAAGCAGTGACAGTGTCAAGAGATTGAGTGGGAAAACCAGCTGCGGAGTTGTGGCTGGCCAAGTTTGGGCATTAGCTTTATAGTCATTATCTTTTGATGATCCCATGGTGCAGTTGATTTAAACATTGTAAATACTTTTCATTTAATGTATAAGCAGTAGCTAAAAGATATACAAGATTTTAATTGTGTTTGTTTTGTATGGATTACACACCCAAAGTGACTATAACTAAAACTATAATATAAATATGCCTCAATGGATCTGATCTCACATCTGAAATCCGATTACACAGAATAACAGATCCATTCTGTTTTAATTTTTTAAGCTTTAGTTCCCCTTTAAATACAGTTGGACCTGTATTCTTCTTATTAAACTAGTAACTATTTTTACTAGATTATGAGCTACTGTGCGATGCAGCTTATTCCTTTTCATCACCATTCCAGGCAAAACACCATGATGCAGTTTGTAAGCAGTTGTTGGTTGACAGTCGCTAGAAAATGCTGCATACAGACTTTCACTATCTCTAAACTGGAACCACTCTTATGTCTGTAGCCTTAAAGGGAAGTTCAGTAGAACAAATAATTATTTGAATTATCTGTATACACTACCTAGGTTTTCTACATTTGTCCTCATTTTTGAAAAATTTTTATTATTATACCCTTTGCTAGGCTTTGCTGTGGTTAATAGTGAGCTGCAATTTAGGTACTGCAGTTGTCCTACTTCACCCGGATACGCCCCTTCTTGAAATGTTCCTAACAGTAAATTCCTCATGGTCCTAACTGAGCCAGGTTCTGGCAGTCCAATCATTGATTATCCTTCTCTTCCTGACAGTCCCATTCACACATACAAAGGGAGGGTGACAAGTAGAATGGCTGAGCTACTGAAGTTTCCAAACGATAAAACTTTAGTAAAAGTTCTAAAGGGTTGAACTCGGGTTCCAGTTCAGTTCTAGTCCATCTCTAGTGACAAAGAATTGGCAGCTGAAATGTGTTGCTAGAACAAGAGGAGCTTGAAATGGACGAACAAATGTAACCATATAGAATACATTTTTAGATAACATGCATTTAATATATAAAGGTTACAAAGGAAATCACCTTAGTTATTAGACCTTTTAATCCTAAAGCTAATGTTTCAGGGAGATTGCTGCTTCTCAGCCCAGACACGTTCAATTAAATTATAGTAATTGAAAAAGTATTAGCAGTCACAGAGGAGTTCAGCCGCCATAGATCCACGGTCAAGTGCCATTATACTCTGCAAACTTTGCACGGACTGGTTATCTGTTATTCTTAAATAGTAACATTTCTTTGGCAGTTAGAAAATAATAACATTTTATGTTTAACTAATTATTTCCTTATAATATGAATGATTCTTTATTAACATTATTCATTTGGCTTAAAGAGCCAAATTACTGTTTTTCTATTTCTTCTTTCTCTTCTTTTTCCACGATAGTGGAAACGATACCGTTTTATTAGTTTTATGGTCATAAATGCAAAAACACCCCCAAACCCCACACAGATGTCCTGTGGCAGGCTTACTTAAAGGGTAATTATAGTCAAATGTCAATTTTTAATCAATTATCAAAAAAAGTTCCCCCCCAACCTGACACAGGCCACACACACCTACTGACCTATCCTTTCATTCCCATGGCAGCCATACTTTAAGGTTAACTAAAGTCAAAAAAGAAATTTTTTTCAATGATCATACCTACTGACCCGCCATTCCTTTCAGTGGTAGCCAATTTAAAGCACCAATTTTTTTACCGATCATCAAAAAATACAGAGGTGTATAAAAGTAATTATCATTAAAAATGGTGCTAATTTTTGCCCCAACCAATTAGATGTTTTTTATTATTAGAAAGCTAACATTTGATTGTTTGGGGCAAAATTAGCACCATAACGACAAGAACTTTTATAACATCTCCCTGTTATTTACCCCCACCAAACACAGATACACACTACTGACCTACCTTTCTGTTATCGTGGCAGCCATAATTAAAGGGCAACTATGTCAAAAAACACAATGTCCTCTTTAATTGCCAGAGCAAGATTATTGAGTTTTAATACCTGCAGCACGACATCCACATTCCCTTCCAACAATGTAGCCTTTTAAGATAAACTCAAAGTTATACTTAAACTTTACCTTTTTTATTTTGCTGTTTTATGCTATTGTGTCTTATACATCTACTGTATTAGTTTCTTATTGAAATTTTAATAGTGAGAGTTCATTAGTTTTATCCTTTAGCCAAAAGTCAATCTAAAAGTTAAAATAGGACAAGGGCCAATAAAATAGATAAGCACTGAAATCCCCTTTCTAGACCATCCTCCTCCTTTACTGGACCACCCCCCTCATTCATAGCTATGTTTTCCTGTGGTTTTCTAGGAAAGTTGGATCCAGCAGTAGACATTTTGCTTCATCTTTGAGATGGACCCACTAGTGCTGATGTTTAAAGCAGGAAATTAAGACAATGGTAAACCAGATAAGGTAGAACACAGGCCTTATCAAATCCTTAATTTTCCAATAAATTATCTGTTTTGGTTTCTAGGCAACTAGTGCTGAGAAAGGAGAAATTCTGCAGCTTTCCCATGTTGCTTGTAGACATCCTCAGCATCTCCATGAAGGACATGGGCTGATTCCAGCTTCTACTCTAATCCATGTCTCTGGGTGGGAAAGCGAGATGGTGGTTTCACGCTCTCAAGATGGGTCCAGTCTGTTCTGCTAAAGAATAGGTGTTGCCTGATGTCCTCCTCGCATCCTAATGCACTACCGATGGATTCATCTGCGGAACTATAGGAAAGAACATTATCAGTGGGGGAATACATACAGGTGAGAACGACACCATTCTCCCACGTATAAAATCCCCCCAGAAATTAAAAATCTTTGTAACTTACAGAGAGCAAACAAATGTGAACAATTTGCAACTTCTCAGCTACAAATCATGTGATC
>JAACNH010008725.1:0-12426 GCA_019447015.1 Hymenochirus boettgeri
CATTAGCACTGTGACCGCATTAGCACTGTGACCGCATTAGCACTGTGACCGCACTAGCACTGTGAACATTCTAGCACTGTGACCACTCTAGCACTGTGACCGCATTAGCACTGTGACCATACTAGCACTGTGACCATACTAGCACTGTGACCGCTCTAGCACTGTGACCGCACTAGCACTGTGACCGCACTAGCACAGTGACCGCACTAGCACTGTGACCACTCTAGCACTGTGACCACACTAGCACTGTGACCACTCTAGCACTGTGACCACTCTAGCACTGTGACCACACTAGCACTGTGACCATACTAGCACTGTGGTGACATTAGGTGGAATAGTACAAGGAAGGATGGGTGTGTGGGTGTTACACAGCAGAGCAGGTGTCACTTCCCTCCATGCTCCCCTAGCCTCTCCCTCACCTCCTCTTGCTCCTGTCAGCTGTGTAATAGGCCGATCGTTTCAGTACCGGTTGCAGGGGAATGTTATCCGCCATCTTTCGCCGCTATACGAATGACGTCACTGGCTAAATCCAGCAGAAATCGCGGAAGCCGTTGCTCAGCGAAGCGAACGAATAGGATTGTACGTCACGATCAGCTGACTTGTAGATGTTGGATGCCTGGAGCCGGGAGGTTGGGGAAACTCCCAGAACCGGGGAAGTGGAGTGGATGGTGCGGGTTAAGGAGCGGGAATGCAGGAACAGAGCGTTAAGGAAACATCGACATTTCTATAAGGAGAAGGTTCGATTCTATCTCCTATTCGGCAATAAACCCATGAAATAGCGCTGGGGACTGGGAAGAAGGCAAATGCTGTTTGAAAAGGAAAATGTTAGGTTTTGTTGGATCTTGTTTTCCCTTTTGCCCCCCTACTGCAACACTATTGCCTCACACTGCCCCCCTACTGCAA
Source organism: Hymenochirus boettgeri (assembly GCA_019447015.1). Classification (NCBI taxonomy): domain Eukaryota; kingdom Metazoa; phylum Chordata; class Amphibia; order Anura; family Pipidae; genus Hymenochirus; species Hymenochirus boettgeri. The sequence continues at coordinate 904 of JAACNH010008725.1, forward strand.
CACTATTGCCTCACACTGCCCCCCTACTGCCACACTACTGCCCACTCCTGCCACACCACTGCCACACTACCACCTACTGCCCCACTACTGCCACATTAATGCCTCACACTGCCCCCCTTCTGCCACACTACCCACTACTGCCACACTATTGCCCCCCTACTGCCCACTACTACCATACTACCTGCCACACTACCTGCCTAACTACTGTCATGCCCCCCTACTGCCCCCCTAATGTCATCCCCCACTACTGCCATGCCACACTACTGCCCCACTACCCACTACTGCCCCCTTTTGCCTCACTACCTGCCCCACTACTGCCATGCCCCACTACTGCCACACCCCACTAATGCCATGCCCCACTACTGCGCTTCTAACCCTCAGTGCCGGCAGGATTTTGCCTGCAATCTGTTTAGACACATTTTACAGTAGGACCCCCAAAGTAAGAAGAGAATATTCTACATTGGTTTGTTTTGGGGTTTTTTCAGCACAAAGTGTACTTTAACACTGTAACAGAATTTTGTAACTTTTCTGACAATTTTACTGGATTTATGGGTAAAAGATGGGGGAAAAATATAAAATTTGCAAGAATTTTTCCCATTTTTATTTGTAGCTATCTTAAGGTTACACACAAAAAGCTTGCGATACTCCCGAGTACTACGATATCAGATATATGTAGGTACCCACTTTATCTGTACAGGAAACCCCCCTCCCCCCCAAACTAGAAGTGCACTAGTGTATAACCACTTCTGACGATTAACATAAATAATATCTACCAAATTAACTAAAATCTCCCCACGAGTGAGAGATTTTTAGAAACTACATACCCGCAGTATTTTGTGAGTGGGGTAAGTTTTGATCACAGTGCAGATACCCGGGCGCAGCTTTTCGTCCAATTGTTATTTTCTCGCATTTTCTTTTTTTCCCCTCAACTGTAAAATCAGAGACAAAATCTAATGTAAATTTTAGCTAAAAACTGTACAAGAAAGTTTAGAAACATCTCAAATATGAAAGCCTAATCCCTGACTAACCAACTAACCCAAAGGGGCACCAATGTCAAAAGGCAGTAACACCGCCCCCCCCAAAAAAAAATTAGCGCACTCTGTATTTGAACAGTCTGCTGTTTTTCCCACTAAACACCCCCCCCAACTCAAATACCCTCCAAAAACTATATTCCTGGAATCTACACACCTTTAGATACGTAACACTGTAGTTAGTTTATTTATGCCATCAATGGTGTGGGAACAGTTAGGCTGAGGCCACACTGCAATGCACAGGAATCGCACACAAAATCGTGAGCATTATCGCAATTTTGTGCGCAATTCTCTTGCATTTTGCGCATCAGAAATCGTGAACGCATGCGTTACCAAAATGCAAATGGACGCGCAATCGCATGCGTATAAGAAATAGCGGGAATTTTTGCTTTCCCACGATTTCCATTTTACCAAAAATCAAAAAACGTGCTAGTGTGGCCTCACCCTTATTCGTAGAATGTTGTACTTTTCTCAGATTTTCCTGAAAATATGAATGAAAAACAACTTTTAAGGGAAGAAATCAAGACAGAACCCCATGGAAAGTAAAAAAAAAATAAATTTACAAAATATCAATCTCCCAAATACCGTGAATCAAACGGTATGCCATATGCATGGTTACACTTGTGGACAGGGAATCGACTAGCCACAAAGTGTACGGTAAAAAAACTTGTCAAATATCAGTCTCCCAAACGTCCTGAATCAAACAGTATGCCATATTCATGGTGGAAGTCACTAATCACAAAGTGAGCCAATGCGCAGTAGCCCAATGATGGCAACTTTCCAGATTTTCCAATCTTAAACACCCCAATAACTCAACCCCCCCCAAAAAAAATATATATTCTCAGAATTTACACACTTTCAGCTAAGCAACGGTGCCATTTTTTCATTCATACCATTAATAGTGTGGGCGCAGATCTTCATAGAATTTAGCACTTTTTGGAGATTTTCTAAAAAAATAAAGAAAAACAAGTTTCAAAGTTAAATCATGAAAAAAGTTACCAAATATCAATCTCCCAAACGTCCTGAATCAAACGGCATGCCATATGCATGGGTGCACACAGAGACATGGCCACCAACTAACTCAAATGGGATGCATGGACAAGTTCAATTACAAGAAAAAAATCAAAGTGCTCTGTAATATGAACAGCCTACTATTTTTTTTTAAAGGGAACAGCCCCAAAACTTTTAAGTCACCCCCACAAGCAATAGATTTTTTAAATCTGCACACCTTCAGCTACATAAAGGTGCCATACTTTCATACATACATGAAGAATTCCAGATGCAGTAATCTATAGAACTCTTTGCTTTTAGGAGATTTTGTGAAAAAATAAAATGATTCAAAGATCGAAGCCTCCAATTTTTCAAAGGAAACAGCCCTAAAACTTGCAAATACCCCCTACAAACCAGATTTTTGGAATCTACACATCATCAGCTTTCATACATACATGAAAAATTAGATGCAGTTATCCATGGAACTCCTTGCTTTTAGGAGATTTTGTGAAAAAATAAGATGATTCAAATGTGGAAATCCTACATAAACCCTCTTGACAAGTAAAATAATCCACTAAAGGTCAATCTCACACATGTCCTGAATCAAATGGTATGCCATATTTGTGGGTGCACACAGAGACGTTACCACCCACTATCTCAAATGGAATGCATACACAGGTGCAATAAAAGAAAAAAATCAGAGTGCTCTGTAACAGCCTACTCATTTTCAAAGGAAACAGACCCAAAACGTGAAAATACCCCCCCACTCCACAAATATGTGGAATGTTTTTGGAATCTGCACACCTTCAGCTACGTAATGGGGCGATGCTTTCACAAATACATGCAGAAGAAATTCTGCATAGTTCTTTTTTGGAATTTTGTATTTTTTTTCTAGATTTTCGAGAAAAAAAGTGAAAAAGATGAAATGTAGAAATCTTGAGCAACCCCCCAGTAAAAATATAACAGCCCTCTAAATATTGTTCTCCCCCATTTCCTCAATAAAACAGTACCCCGCTTCCATCAGTGCATGCCAAAGCACTGTCACCAAACAAACTCAAAAGGGGCAGATAATGTGAAATTTTGCAGCTGCTCTCTAAGGTCACTTAATCTATTTTACTTTGTAAAGCCCTTATTGGTTATGAAATATCATAGTGTCATAGTTTTTGAAAGAAAATACTCCAAAGCAAAAATAAAAAAAATGGATAGATATATCATTCTTAATCTGGCCATACACTAGGCAGACATTAGATAGATTTACGAGATCTATCTAATATCTAAAGACCGCATTTTACAAGCAGCGGATTTTATCTTGAGAAAAAAATTTTAGTATTGGCTTAGGAGAATGTCAGGAGTCAAATTTTTCTCACTGACATTTTGGTGGGTGAAATCTGGTAATGAAACGCAACAACCCCCACACATACACACACACACCTTTTTTAGTGGTATTCAGTGAAAACGGGTTAGTACTGAGAGACACAAGTTTTTGCACACTTTACTGATCCTAAAAAATCATTTTGGTCTCTTTTTGGTACCTCTGCAAAACTCCCTAATATAGACTTAGTTTCCCTTAAAATCGATGGAATAATAATCTGCGTTTACATTGCCGATACCACCGGGGACATTGGGCAGCTTGGAGGAGACAAGTTTTTTGGCTAATTATAGCTTTATTGTAAAAAAAACAAAAATAATTTTTTGTACTTCTTTTGTATATCATTCCCAAAGATAATCATCAGATCATCTTTGGAAATGGTAACCATATTAGAATGTTTTCCAAGTCAAAATCCGATCGGAAAAATCACTTTCCGAAAATCATTTTCAGGAAGTGATTTTTCATTCATTGGCAAAGATTAGGTAATCAGAATTCCTATGCGGTCACGGCTTCTAAGGCTGCTGTCTCCTGATCCCCCTTTCGGATCTGGACCCAATTGATTTGGAATTTTTTTGAATTTTCATAAATTTTGCGTATTTGATAGCATCTTTAATTGGTATTTTCTAATAGAATTTAGAGTTTTCTAAATTTCTATGAAAAATCCAGGATTTGGAAAATTCCGTTGATGCGCAATTTGTTACAAAACTGAGATTAATCGCTAATCATTGATACACCTGTGTGGCAACCTGGTTTATTTTAAACTGTCCTTCCTCATCCACTGGCTTTGGCAAGCTACACTTCAGACTGCAAGGATTTTAACAGACTGCAACATTTTTAGGGAGGTACCACAACTAAAAAAAAATCGGGGATCAGAAGATCATATTGCCTCAGGTGCCACTCACCTTTCAATAAAAGTCAATAACTGTGCTCTCCCGCAATCTGGTTGACTTCCTCCCTAAAAGTCAATCAAGGCTATGACTGCTGACATGCACATGCTCAGGTTTATAAAAAGCTCATTATATCATTAAATAAGTGATTACATATGCATGAAATAAACTGTTCAAAAATAGCAGTTTTTTGATTTAAAAGTAGAAATTAACTTTAACATACCTGCAGGAAAAAATATAAAACCTCAGTGCTTAAGCACTTCTTGACTTTATTACAGCACTCTGTTGTTTTGGATCAGAGTTTGGTATATCTGGACTTGGCAAGTTTGGCCTACTATTCACAAAACAAGAGAAACTAAAGTCTTCATACAACATTGTTCCAATAGACCAAGCACATCACAAACATACAACAAGCTTTACCTCACCTCTCCCTTTGTTGTGGCTACCTATGGGTACAAGTAGTCATCACCTATAATCCATGCAATACACTTCATAAGCTCCTTAGTGCTCAACATATCAAAACAAGGAAGCTGCAGCCTTACTTCCTAGAAGCTGAAAGCTAATCATATAACAGCACAGATATCTCCCCCCTCCTCCCTGACCCAGAACAGGGATTTCAATGCAGTTTTTGTGTAAACGTATTTAAATGCTTCTGTCCCTAATAGAGAAGGACGAAACTACTAAAATCTGTTCCGCCTGCGGATTTTCGAAGAGATTTGAAAATTTGCGTAAATTATAGCTCTTTCCTCACGATCTTATTGTTTTTCGAGCTTCCGCATTCTATTTTCGAAAATTAGAGATTTCGAGGAATTTTTGAATTTTTAAGGAATTTTCGAGTTTTCAAGGAATTTTCAAACATCTTGTAAAAAATTATACAGTAAGGGCAAGGCCACACTACAAAGCAAACGGATGCGCTATGCGATTGCGTTTTTCGTGCATGGCAACGTGTTTGTGCTTGCGATTCCCCAATTTTGATTATGGAAGCGTATGCGATTGCGATTAAAAATGGTGATCGCATGCGCTTCCAAAACGGAATCGGAATCACATACGCAACACATTGGGAATCGCAGGAACTTTTTGGGTTCCCGAGATTTCCATTAAATCAAAATCGCAAATGTGATTGCGTGCGAAAACCCATAAAAGGTGGCCTAGCCCTCACTGTAAATGGCTCTGGGACCTTGGAAACGGTCTGTGGAACAGACCAATCTGATTGTAACCTATTCTGATTGAAAAATAATCTTATTAGTTAGTACTGGTATACCAATCAGATTCTTTCTGAAATAATTTTAATGTATCCAATCAGAATTCCTTACAAATAAAGGTGAAGTCTTAAAACCCTCCAGCTTGAAGCCTGTTGTTTGCAGTGTATATGTTTTCAAGGACTGCGGCACTATACTGAAAGGCCGCTGACATGGAGCTCCACTAATGGAGGGGGTATGTGAACGCTCCGTCGAGGAACATCAAATCGAACGTTTAATAATTATCGGAAATTCAATAATAATTAAAATTTCTGAAGTTGAAAACCTGGAATAGTTCGAACTGTTAAAGCTTGGGTTCAAATTCTGGCCTAGTCCATCTCTAGTTCTGCTTGTGCTTGTTCAGAAATCCCCCCCCCCTTAAAAATCCTACGCTTGCCCCTTGTTCTGATCAGTTCTTGTGGATAAGGGGATCAATAATGAGCTACACAGCAAACCGACTGATCGGAACCAGTCCCTGGCATATGGCAATATCCTTTCCATGTCAAGAGATCTTTTCTGATCAGTTAGTTTAAGAGGGTCAACGAAATTGTAAGTGATCCTGACACATGGACAAAATAGGTGAACCAGATGTATACAAAATTTTTGAATAGACAATACCCCAAAAAACTTCTTGATGCCACTCTAATAAGGGCCAGTGGGGAAAAAGTGTAGAAAGGATAAAGCCTTATACAGACTTATACGTCTAATAATGGATTTTGCCATAGGTAGCAACCTCATTGAGGAAGCTGTGCATAAAAATTGGCATACATTACATCGGTCCTATCCCAAGAGAGGAATTTAAGACTCCACCTTTAATTATTGGAAAGGATATACAGTAGGCAACTGGTTAGATCCAAGCGGGGGTGGGGGTTGGAGAAAGGGCTACACTATACGCAATACCGATTTGTGGACAATCATCCCGTGTATATACACCCAGGAACAAGCAAAGAATACCGTAACAGTGTGAATCAACTTATGTTGTATATGTTCTCTGGTGTCCTTGTGAACTTATTTACATTGGGAAAACTACCCAAAAGATAAGATTATTATAAGATTGTTTAACATCCAGCCCTAAAATGAAAACTTACATACAGGTAAATCACCCCCCAAAACCCTAAATGCTAATAGTTTGAAATCTGAAAGGTGTAAGTCTAACCTGAAATCCTGCACAATGTGCTGTTTCCCCTGTTTCTGCTTCCTGGTTATTCCAGTTAGAAACTGTCAGTTATGAATTTGACAGTTGACATCACAGCCAATGACTGAATGTTAATCCTCTGTCTGCCTCTTCTGACCATGCTCAGGCTCAGTACAGGTTTCTAAATTGCTCAGTTTCCATGAGGCATCCAGAAGCATAGCAGGCATACAGTAATGAATTCATAGAACAAACTATGATTTATCAACATATTTTAAAGTGGCCATTCTTTCTAAAAGATGTTCTTATGAGGGTGGAGTTGTCCTTTAAGCACTATGTGAGTGTTTGTACCTGACGAAGGGCAGTGCTATCTCTGAAACATAGTACATTTACATGTGTGTTAAATAAAGCATTGAAACCAAATCCTGTGTAATTCAGTGCACACAGGGGACTTGTTCCAAAACAACAAATTTATTCAAACATGGTTCAACACAGGCAACATTTCGGTCCTATATCATGAACCTTTATCAAGCCAATCTGAGGGCAACAATGTGATAAACATATATAGACTCTTAATGTGTCATGTGATCAAACTAGTGGTGGACATGTGATCCAGAACAAGAACCTCTCATTACAAGGATAAAAAGGGAGATACAAAATTTAACCCTTAAACAGGTTAATATAAGTGACCAAATTCATTAAAGCTAAGACCTAAAGTGCAAGTGTTAAAAGTGCAATGTGCTATAAATTATTGTATAATTATAAATATTTTTTAAAAAGTGATGTTAGTCTAGTAAGAGCAACAACTATGTACAATATGTTACAAAATGTGATACTATACAACTAGTGAAGTGAAACTCAGCATATATAATGTACAATCAATTATCCATCAGATTGTTAAAAACAGAAGAAACACTGAAAGAAGTTTTAGGTATTCTAAGAATCTGCAATATAAAGGTTTTCAAAAATAAACCAAAGATAACTACAGGGTAGCAATATAAGTTCAAACTGAAGTATAACCATATGGGGATATAAAAATTACAAACTGGACAGTAGTAAAATAATCATACAGTCATTGTAAATGATACTCCTCTCTTCTAGAAAGCATTTGAAGGAACAGTACTCGTTTAGTCCTAGTGGACTCGGTGTATTTAAATCTCCTCCCCTTCTTAAGGTCGGCACCTGGTCAATAGCTGTGAATTTAAAGTCCTTGATACTATGTCCAGTTTGTAAAAAATGCTTTGCAACTGGTTTGGAAGTTTTATTATCCCTATAGGCTGTTGTTCTTGCGGATCTATGTCCATCGATCCTCAATCGAAGCATCATATCTGTCTTGCCTATATAAGAGAGATTACAGGGACAAGTCACAAGGTATATTACATGAGTAGTAGAGCATGTTATTCTGTGCTTAATAGGAATCTGTTCATTATTATGTGGATGGGTGAAATACTCTCCAGTCAACATGTTTACATGATGCACAACGTGTGCATTTAAAGCAACCTGTCTTTTTTAACCAGGTTGCACTTGTACTATAGTTGGAGAGAGTATCTGTTCGACCAATAAATCTTTGAAATTCCAAAGTTTGAAACCAACGATTGGTTGATCCGGTAAACAATTTGCCAACTTTTGGTCAGATAGAAGAATGTTCCAGTTGGATTTTATCGTGTTTCTCACTGGTTCTGCTAATGTATTAAATTTAATGGAACAAATGAATGTTTTATCCTAAGGATTACTTTCTTTTGGATAGTCACACCTCTGTTTAGCTATGTGTAAAGCTTTGTCCAGTACATGTGAGGTGTAGCCCCTCTGTAAGAAGTGTTCCCTCATCTCTTCCACTTGAAGGTTCATGGTTTGTATGTTTGAATTATTTCTAATTACCCAACAGAATTGTGAAATGGGCAATGAGCGTTTGAGGGCAGGTGGATGAAAGCTCCTGTAGTGCAATAAAGTGTTCCTGTCTGTGCTTTTATGATATAAACTATGATATAAACTATATTGAAGTTTAACATTGTTTACCTCTATGGAGACATCAAGGAAATCAATCCTCTCTCTGCTGTATTTGTATGTCATATGGATAGGTGATTGAATAGAGTTTAGGTCCTGGAACATTGTCAAAAGGTCTGCCATATTAAGAAAATATCAATATAACGGTGATATAAAATTAAATTAGCGGCATACGGTATTAGTATATGCTGTTGTTCGTAGAAATGCATATAAATATTTGCATATGCTGGAGCCATGGCAGCTCCCATGGCTGTTTCTGAGACCTGGAAGTAATATGCCTTTTCAAATCTAAGGTAATTACACGTCAGTGTCAGATGTAAGAGTTTCAATAAAAAGACAATATGCATCCGTTAAAATTTTAGAAGAAGATACCAATTGCCTCACCATTGATATGCCCTCAGAATGTGGGATGCATGCATATCAACTGGCTACATCCATACTCACCAGATACACATCCCCTGAGCTAGGCAAATCACACACTTAAATGATAGATAAAAAATGTGCTGTGTCTTTAAGATAAGGCAAAAGGCAAAAAAACCCCACCAAATTTATGAAGGGGGAAAAAATTCCTTCCTGACTCCAAGTGGAAATCGGAAATTTCCCGGAAAATTTTCATCTCTGTTGTAGGTATAGTCCATAATGACTATACCTCCACCTTTGTCTGCAGGTCGTATAACAATATTATCATCAGCTTGGCCCTCCATTCAGCCTGTGACAAATTAGGTCCACCCCCAAAACTAAAATTTAACCCACTACAGGCCCCACTCTGTAGTGTATAAAAATCCTTTCCTTACATCCCAGCTCCAAATGGTTCTCCTGTAATGTCCCCCCAAAGTTAAAAAAACTGACCACCAGGAGCCAGGCCACCGGGGAAATTGTTTCCTCCTCTGAGCTGTCCTCTCAGAGGTTTTTGGCTTGCTCAGAGCAGCCCTTCACTCCCCCCCTCCTACCTCTCCCTCCCATTTTGTTTTCCCTCCCCCTAGTGTAAATCCCCTTTCCCACATATTAGGGATAGTTCCCCCAGCCCCAACCGCAATAAAATATTTGTAAGAAAGTCCCCCAATCTTTACTTACCTTCCCTCTCTCCTCCAGCATTCTGAACTGCCGGCAGACGCGGCTGCCGGTCCGGCCCCCTGCTTGCAGTTTCGGTCAAGCAGAAGGCCGGGACTTGCGGTGGAGGAGAGAGGGACGATTAGGGGACTTTGTTAAAAAATATAATATAGCGGTTGGGGCTGGGGGAACTATCCCTACAACATATCAAAAATTATCAAAAGGGGTGGACATTCCCTTTAAAGTGTTTTGTCTCTGTTTTTTTTAGCCTGATTAATATCTCTCTGCACTGTATTAGAAAAAAACTTTAATAGCATTATTATTTAGTGGGGGTCAAACATACTTTTAAGCCAGAACTGTTCATGTGTGGGCCCCATGTTACTTCCAAAATAATCGTATAATCTAATCTACACATTTTGTACAGATCAACCTCCCATTCAAAGGCATCAAACTTTGTAGTTGGAATAAAAATCAAACCTTTGCTGAGTAGTGTAGTTTCCTTGGTGGTTAGTGGTGCTGTGAGATATTGAATATGGTAGTTATTGTCGCCTTCTTAGCTGACTTTCTATGCCCCCGTCGGATAGGATACCTCTTCCTCCTTCCCCTGGGTCTAGTGTCCAGGCCGAAGTCTCCATTCCTAAAAAAGCTCTGGACTCGGCTCCATTGCTTGCTTCCACGTCCTGGCCGGCCTGGGCAAAGGAGCACTTGTCTGGAAACACTTAGAAATTTATCAACGATTAGTTTATTGCATGTTGTAAAATCTATGCATTTCGACCATCTTAATAAGATGGCCGAAATGCATAGATTTTACAACTTACAATAAACTAATCGTTGATAAATTTGTAAGTGTTTCCAGATGAGTTCTCCTTGGATATTTGTTCCACCTCTTTTACATCCTTTACATTATATAAATATATGTATATCTTCATAGGAGATGAGTTTTTAGAAGCTATCAATGAGGTGGGGGGTATAGGAAATTGCATAAAGGAAAGGTGTATGTGTGTACTATATCGCTATTATTATTTAAATGAACATCAATAAATATATATAAAGTATAGACTTATATTAGTTTCAAGGCAAAATTTTCAAAATATATAAACTTACTTACAGAGCTGAGATTCCTATTTTAATATGGGATAGTCAAAATGGGAGCTTAAACCACACCCCTGTGACTGCTAAGGGGTCTCCATGTGAATACTGAAAGGAAGTGGTAATATGTGCTGTTTGTAAAACATATGACAGTCTTAATCAATCAAAAAACTGTATGCCATACGTGATGTGTATGTAGGGAAGATGATATAACAGATGATACTGGTAAATAACAAAAAGTATAAACCTAGCATGTTAATCTGGATCCTGTATAGGGTCTCAGGGTGCCCAATGGTGCTGTTTAGTATGAACTGCACATTGTGGCTGGATTGCCTGGGTCTTTTATCAGACCTGTAGGTTTATTCCACTTAGACCCTATAGATTCCTGCCTCTAGATTCCAAATAGGCAAGGGAGGTAAAGGTTATTAAAGTTCATGAATCATGCTGCCCTAAAGTAACTTATATAATCCTTCTCTATTTCAGCAGTGTAATGGAAAGGCACTTGCATGTTTGAGTCCTTGGGTAGGAATCGCTAAAGCTCAACCATGGGTTTTTAATGTCTGTATGTCAGAAAAATGGCTTTATTCCATTCTATGAAAAATACAATTTCCAGCATTATGTGCAGCCAGGGAATGCTGGTAGCTGTAGTTATTAAACATGTGTAAAGCACCCCTGCTCTATACCATTAGGCTGTATTACATCTGGACACATACCTTAGCTACAGGATATTAAG
>JAACNH010008726.1:0-12424 GCA_019447015.1 Hymenochirus boettgeri
ACTGCAGTGTGATACTGTATGGTACATGATACTGCAGTGTGATACTGTACTGTACATAGCACTGCAGTGTGATACTGTACTGTACATAGCACTGCAGTGTGATACTGTATTGTACTGTAGATGATACTGCAGTGTGATACTGAGTGTACATGACACTGCAGTGTGATACTGTACGGTACATGATACTGCATTGTGATACTGTACTGTACACAATACTGCAGACATTGTCAAAATGATAGTAGAACAGATTCTGGTTATATATCAAGTGTTCTGTCTTCTGGTTCAGTTTTTGTTCTGTCTTTTTATTTGGTCCTTTAATAACCTCTTGTGCCATACAAATTGGCTATAACCGTAAGTCCAAGCCGAATTTATATTAATCACCCTCCAGCTGCGACAATGACTCTCTCTCCTTTATGTTATTATTTTTTTTATAAAAACAAAAAAAAAAAAAAACATATATTATATATAACTATATATATGTATATACAACAAATACATGTATATAAACTCTATCTACAGTAACTGGGTGGGAGGGTGAGCGTTTTCTTCTTTCTGCCCGGAACTCTCGCCTGCGCTCTTCTCCTCAGGCTCGTCTCTCACCCTCTGCTGCGATCCCGTGTCGTGCCTAAAGTTAGCTGCGCGCCGGGACAAATCGAAGGGACTTCCGGCCGCAAGACCCTGAGTCACCTCCCTGGGCAGAATTCAGGCCTAGGTACCGCCCACAAGGAAGATGGCGGCCCCTTGCATTTTTCCCATGTTTTAGAAATGGTAGCCAGCTCTTCCCTCACCAGACTCGATCACTACGCATCTAAAGCACTTCAAAGGCAACTACGGGCAAAAATGGGGCAGGAATCTCACTATAAAAATGTTGGATAATCAACCATCGATACAAGTGGACGTAGCTACTCAGCTGCTATCAGCTTCCTCTAGTCTAGGTGACCACCCAGGGGCATAGAAAGAGGATTTCTACCCTCTGGTGAACCAATAACAATGTACCTTTAAAAAGTCCGTTACTTTTAAATTTGATAGGCACATTTAGCCTCTTTTTTGGATCTGTAGTATTAATACTACATTGGAGGTTTGAATAAAGAGACTCAGATGTTAAAACCTTTTATGTTGTAGCCTTCGCTTTGACCCTACCTACCTAAAACATTTCATTTTCACCCCGAGGATGAAGAATAATAAAGAAAAAACATCTGGAGGGGGGAAAAATATCCATTTTCTGATTTTTAATATTTTTTAGTTTATAGAAACTTATTCCAGCCCCACTTGTTAAAGGGCATGTCCACCCCTTGTAATAACTTTTTGTCATATAATGTACTGTCCGTCCCCTAGCCCAACGCCATAACTTTTACATTTCGAGAAAGGGGCTCCCGATCTTACTTACCATTGCCTCTATACCTTCGCCGCACTGGCCCCGGCACCTCTGCTTGCAAAACGGAATGCAATGCATGGGGAGGGACAATGCACGCCTCAGGCCTGCACCACCGCTTCTGTATGGCATGAGAGGCAGCCAATCATGGACCATGTCTGCCGAGAGTTCATCCCGGTGAAGAGAGAGGCATGTAGGTAATGATTCTGTGAGGCACCTTTCTGTACAATAAAAGTTTATGCAATTGGTGCTAGGGGGGGAAGGAGCAGCACTAATTTCTCGTCCCTCTCGCCCTCTCCGGTCTGGCGTTTTGGGGGATTAATAAAAAGGGTTTTTTACGCTATGTGTGACGTGTAGACAAAATCGTGAGGGAGAGGAAGGCGAGGGAGGGGAGAAGGGCTGCATGCATGCCAAAACTTCTTGTGCTCTCTCCTGGAGGGGTAGACAGGAGTCCAGAAGTCCTAATATGGAATCTGCTAACCTCCTGCTGGGCAGTTTTGGGACTTTATGGGGGTTACAGGAAGAACCTATGGACTTTGATGTGAGGCAACTAAGGATTTTTTACACCTTACTAGTGGGGGCTAAGTATGGGTTAAAGTATAGTTTTGGGGGGTGGACATTTCCGTTTAATAACTTGCCATTACCCGACATCTGCTGGACAACAGTTCAAACATTCCACGTTCTCACTGCTAAAGAAACCTTTCCTCACCTGAGATGAAACTTCTTTTCTTCCAACCTTAAAGGATTCCACGTGTCCTCTGAATGACATTAGTGAACAATGCACCAAGAGGCACTGTATGGTCCATTAAGAGCTTTGTTATAAGGTATCATGTTCCCCACACAATGTCCCCTATCTCCAATGTAACAGCCCTAACTTGTCTAATCTGCCTGCATATTCGAGCCCGCTCCATTCCCTTATTAATCTTAGTGGCCCTTCTCTGAACGCCGGCCTTTCCAGATTTCCCTTTTGTATAGGGGAGCTCCACTAAACTGCACCGCATATCCCAAATGAGGCCTTACCAGTGCCTTGTAAAGAGGTGAGATATCTTTAATAGTTATCTCACTTTCTATCCCCCTCTTATACAAGACAATATCTTGTCTAGGCTCAGCGTGTGCTACCTGGCTGTTTGCTACAGCTAGTCTGTTATCTACCAGAACCCTCCCCCAAATCTTTTTCTCCATTAGAAATTCCCTTAAAGGGTATGCTCCACCCTTAACTCTTTACTTTTAATATAGGCTTCCCCCCCTGGTCCCGCGCCAGCCCACACTCGCATTATTTTGATTTACGAAACGCTCCCCAAAGTACTCTTACTTACCTTCCCCCTTTTTCCTCCGCCGCGCTACCCCGGCCCTCTGCTTGGTCGAGAAATGCAACATAGGGGCGGGACCGGCAGCCGCGTCTGGTGATTGGCTGAACTGCAGCCCATCCCGGACGCGGCTGCCGCGCTACTCAGCGGAGGAAAGAGAGAGGGTAAGTAAGAGTTTGGGAGCTTTCTTAAAATAAAAATGAGCGGTTGGGGTGTGGGAACCAGTGGGAAGCCTAACTAAAAGGTTTTAAATGCTAGGGGGAAGGGAATCGGAGAGGGAGGGAGAGGGAGGGGGAGGGAGGGGAGGGAGGGTGAGAAGGTGGCAGTACGCATGGCCAAAAATCTACCATGATCCAGTACAGGCGGCAGAGTCCCTTATGGACTCTGCTACCCCCCTCCTGTTGGCAGTTCATACTTAGGACTTTTGTGGGGGGGACCTAAAGGAGAACCATATGGAGCAATGCATGTAGGTAAGGATTATACTACACTACATTTGGGAGTGTCAGTATTGGGGTGTTATAGTTGTGGGGGTGGACATCCTTTAACACAGAGTATTTAGGGTAAGGTGGACAGGGATTATTAAAACCCCAGAAACCACAATGTTTTTTGTCACTTGTCATTCAAGTAATGTATTGTGTTGTTAGGCTAATCTTCATAAAGTCTATAACTATACTATATGCTTTATTAATCTCCCTCACATATATTTCATGGGGCTACAGTACATACAGTTATACATTTCCGTTAATCCTGACTATTCTGGTATTAAAGTGGGCTGAAGCCAGACCAAAAGACCTAGACTGCAGACTTTCCAAGGTCTGGTAAAATACTTTATACAACCACACTAGTTATCCCTTTTAAATTGAGCATGTTTTGCGTATTTACCAGTTTTACACTTAATTCCTTCTTCATTTGCAAAGCAACCACTCAGATGGTTTTTCCTAATAGGCCCTAAATAGGAAACATCTGATTGGTTGCTGGCAGATAAGAGCTCCAGCACACCTCTGCTCTCTATTACTTTTAGTGTTTCTTGGCCTCTTTAAACAAACCGCAAATTGTGACCTGTGGTTTGTTTATTATTAATTGTGTGGATTTATATAGTGCAACATTCTGTCCGTAACTACTTTACAATTACAATGATACTTCCCATCATTGGCCTGCCCCGAGTGTCACAGTACTTATCAATCTCAGCACACAATTTCTTGACACATACAACCTTCAGTTTGTCTTTATCATGTCATGAGGAACCCACGCAACACCGGGGATCACACTAACATCTCCTTGCCCATATTGTTGTCCAAGGGTTGGTGATTCGAAATTCAGGACTTTCAACTCGCTGCAAGGCCATCAGTGCTAATCACTGAGCCACTGTGGCGGAATTGGTAATAATCAACACCTAAACATCTCTATATCTGGTAGTTGGCGCACACTACTAATGTGATGGGGACTGTCGTTACCAACACTATTACCAAATGATTTACCTAGGGGCAGAGACCTCGTTAGAGGGGCTATGGGGGCTATTTTATCGTGTGTTATGTGTGCCGTCTTTATAAATGTTTTACTGGAGATTATTACTTGGGTTTATATTTGTATTACTGAACTTGACTGAGCAGGTTATTACAGTTACAAAAATCATCAAAGCCTCTTACCAAGAGCCACAATCGTTTCCAGGTAATGTTTGTTCTATATAGAACCCCAAATTTTTTTTTTTTTATTGGATCAAAACGATGTATGATTCGTGATAGTAGAACGGTATTGTTATGTGTGGCCTCCTTATTAATATTGCTTTGGGTACATATAACAGAGCGACTACGGCAATGATAGGTAATTGCTGCTTTAAACATCAGGCTGTGAGGCTAATCAACCTCAATAGATCATTTTCTTCTTCTCTATACCAAACCTGGCTCAACACTACTGTTCCATGTTCCATATGTGGGCTTATTCGGCGGCCCAAAAAAAAGGGTGGGGTGTGTTTGTAAAAAATTGTTTTTGTTTAAAGTTTTTTTTAAAAGTCTTTAACTGTCTGTTGTCCACTGTATGGACCTTTACTTTCTGTTCTCACTGTATGGAGCTTTATGTCCTGTTCTCACTGTATGGGACCTTTAACAGTCCGTTCCACGTATGGGACCTTTACATTTCTTGGTTCTCACTGTATGGACCTTTACTGTCCTGTTCTCACTGTATGGGAACCCTTACTGTGTCTTTTTCTCACTGTAGTGGGACTTAACTGTCTGTTCTCATTGTAATGGGAACCTTTACCTCGTTCTGTTCTTCACTTAATGGTCCTTTACTGTCTGTTCGCACTGTATGGGACCTTTAATATCTGTTCTCACTGTATGGGACTGTACTGTCGTTCTCATGTTAATTGTGACCTTTACTGTCTGTCCTCCTGTATAAGCACGCCTACTGTCTTCTCACTGCATGCGGACCTTTACTGGTCTGCTTCTCACTGTATGGGTACCTTTAGATCTTCGTCTGTTTTCCTCGCTGTATGGGACCTTTCTACTGCTGTTCTCACTGTATGGGACCTTACCGTCTGTTCTCACTGTAATGGGACCTTTACTTGTCTGTCCTTTCTAGCTGTATGGGACCTTTACTTTCTGTTCTCACTAGATTGGGACCGCTTACTGTCTGTCTCACTCGTAATGGACTTTACTTTCTTTCTCCATTGTATGGGACCTTTACTGTTCTGTTCTCACTGATATGGGACCTTTTACTGTCTGTTTCTTCACTGTATGGGAACCTTTACTGCCCTGTCTCACTGTATGGGAACTTCCTGTCTTTCTCACTGTATGGGACCTTTACTTTCTGTTCGCACTGTATGTTACCTTGTACTTTCTGTTCTCATGTATGGGAAACTTACTGTCTGTTTCTTCACTTATGGGACGTTTAATTTCTGTTCTCACATGTCTGGACTTTACTTTCCTGTTCTCCTAGTAATACCTTTACTGCTTGGTCTCACTGAATGGGACCTTTTTACTGTCTGTTCTCCTGTTGGGCCAGCTTTACTGTTCTGTCTCTCTCCGCTGTAGGGGACCCTTTTACTTTGCCTGTCTCGCTTGTAATGGGACCTTTACCTCTGTTCTCGCGTGGTAATGGGACCCCTTTTACCGTCTGTTTTCGCATGTTGGGACCTTACTTGTCTGTCTCGCTGTATGGACCTTTACCCCCGCGCCTGTTCTCACTGTATGTGGGACTTTACCGTCTGTTCTCCTGTATGGTACTTTTTACTGTCTGTTCTCACTGTACGGGACCGTTACTGTCTGTTCTCCTCACTTTTTGGGCCCTTACTGTCTGTTCTCACTGTATGGGACCTTAACTTTCTGTTCTCTAGACTGATGGGACCTTTTTACTGTTCTTTTTTGTCGCTTGTTGTAAGGTTCTCAATTCATCCAGGTCATGGTACTATCTGTTGTATTAATTAGATCACGGACTTTTGAAAATGTAGTTCTTGAAGACGTTTCGCTCGCCCTCCCGACTGGCTTCGCAATTCATAATGCTTGTACAAGAAATCTGTGGCAATTATGTACCCTGGAAATCCCAATTAGCATATCACAGCCAGTTTTAATGGGTGGTGAATTAGATAGTGCCTTAAGACGGTGTGAGAGGAACGCCCAAGTAAGGTATTAAAACATCATTGTACATGGCACACATGTGCGTAAACTTGTGGTATCCAAGCACTGGGCCTTTGTCAAAAGAAGTTAGAAGGAAAGAAAAGAACACTACTACCAACATGTGCAGGGGAAAAAGCAAGACCGTAGCGAAGAACATGGTCCTCCCATATGGTAGCGGGCTCTGAGAAATTAAGAATATTTTCAAAAAACATCGTACCCGTCCTGCATTTAACAACCGAACAACACACGAGCAGTCATTGGTACACTCCGAAAGACCCCATACCACAAACACAAGAAAGCGACATCATATATGCTCATGATGCGTAGCAAGTGAAAAACTGCTCTGGATTTGTAGTGGGGGGAGACCAACACAGCAACTGCATCAACGTTGCAGCCAGAAAGCCATTCCTCGGGTCAGGGATCCGCCCGTGGATCTTCTTCATGCATCTTACAGGATACAGACATACCTTTTGAAGATTGTAAATGTTAAACTATTCTGGCGAGGAAATGTGACTGTTTCAAGAGAGTGTTAAGGAGGCCATTTTATGTGAAATAAAGAAACCAGCCTAAATAGAGGTGGGGGGGGGTTCGACACACTGTCCTGTCCTATGTACAATGCTGTTTTACACCTTACCTCTGCGTTCCTCGTCTAACCCTCTTAGCCCCCCTATCTAATCACCAGCCCTTAACCCTGCTGTGAATGCTAATTGGGATTTTTCCAGGGTATCATAATTGCCACACAGGGATTCTTGTACAAGTGCCATTCTGATTAGCAAAGCCAGCGGATGACTAGCGAAACGTCTTCAAGAACGACTTTCAAGTCCATTGATCTAATTGAATACAACAGATATTTACTGTCTGTTCTCACTGTATTTGGACCTTTTACTGTCTGTTTTCTCAACTGTATGGGACACTTACCTATTACAAGAGTCTACCTGTTTCTGTTTGTAGTCAGGCTTTTTTTGGGGCAAACTTCTTTATCTTCTGTTATTATGTGTGTATAAATCTCTTTTAAAGAAACGGTACAAATGAATTATGTCAAAAGTTAAAATGAACAAAAGGCTAAGCTGTGCGCGCACCCACAAAGCCACGCCACCACCCCGAACGTCCCAGCTCCCTAATCACAAGCCAACCCCCCCCTATTTTCCGGCAGCAATGCTACACGTGTTGCATCTAGGCGGCAATCGATGTTTTGGCTCAGGTGTGGTAAAACCCTAAGGTGCACCCCTGATTACGGCTCTAAACGTAAATCTCACTATTGCTTGTTGTGCAACTGCAATAATTCTCATTCCCAGTTCAGTAATAGTGATGGCCCGGGTTCGGATACCCCGCGCGATTTCCCTCATTCCGCGAACTCTGGGATATCGCCTTGCTTTCTCCGTATTTTCATGCCTTCCGAACTTTCTGAACCGCGGGTTTTTTCAAAAATTTTTCAAAATTAACGAGGATTGTCTCGTATTTTCGAAAAATGCCCATTATAAAACTTATCTTTTGCCCGAAAATTTTCTAAATTAACGAGAGTTCTCGTATTTTCGAAAAATGCACAAAAATTAAACTTATTTTGGTCAAAAATTTTCTAATTAACGAGGATTCTCTTATTTTCGAAGAATTTTTCATTTTTATGCGGTTTTAACTATGGTTCCTGCTCGCGATTTTTCGAATTTTCTTTCTAATTTTTTTTCGAAAATTTGGCTGATGCCTCAAGCAGGCTACCGATTTGTTGTGCGGAAAATTCGACAATCTCTATTCAGTAATACACATACTATCGATAAATTGATCTCATGCGAAGCACGTAGCAGTGCACTAGTCACCACCATCAACTTGGGCCACACAGTGGCCGCGTTGATCCTGTATGACGGTCTCCTTATGGACCGACCGTTGATGTGATTGCTTACTCAATAAAAAAAATTTTTTAAGAAATTCCCGATGATTGCTCCAACGAATGCTATTGATTACCTTCATTATATAATTATATAATAATACATCACAACTCTTCAAAAACAGGACCAAAAGATGGATTTGTGAATTAGTAGTAACAACTTATCAAAGTCGACAACAATTTTCAATAACTGTTTTTGCTTGCTTAAACACAAATCCAGTATGTATATTATGAAATGAATGAACCATATAATATCCACAGTTCTAAATATATTTTTTTATTTCAATATAAACTTTAATGTAAAGTGTCCTGTAACAACAGTAAACACAAATACCCCTGATCGCACAAGCCCCTGCACTATAATTTGTGGAACCTCTGTTTAAGTACCCAACATGTTTGATAGAAAAGCCAAGGCCACAGATACTCTTTGTAGTCACAGCTCGACTCCGTGGTAATTGGAAAAATTCTGGAAAGTATAAAAATATACTTACATGGATGAATTTTAATTTAAATGTATAATACTTCTCTCTAAAACTATAAATATCCGAACTGAGATTTCCATTCATTCTTATCGTTAAATGGTGCGAATTTTGCACCAACCAATCAATGTTTACTTTCAAAATGTTAAATAAAGATTGATTGGCGGAGCAAAATTAGCACCATTTTTAAACAATAAGACCTTTTGATGAATCTCCATGTTAGTATATTTAAGTAAACTACTGACTGTCCATGCCTACTTACTGCGTTTATACAGTACTGTCATTGATACTCGTCTCATTAATGGTATTGTACTATTCATGATACTGTTAGTAGTGATACTGTACTCACTGGACAACTATACTGTAGTGTGATCACCAAGTTGTAGATCCTACGACATGGTTCTACTATACCTGATCTGCACTGTAATACTGTACTATCACAAATATTGTGATCTGTACTCTTATATTTTATTGTTCATAATGATTTTTTTATATTCTACTGTACACAATAACTGAACTTTACATAATACTCATGTAATTCGTAATGTATGAGGTATTGCAGTCTAATACTTGTTCCCTGCACTATTCCTCTTTCACAGTACCACCTTTCGTTCCTTCACCTAGATGACCTCACGTGGCTGTGTATAGCGCTACTGTTTCATGAACTGCACAGTTGATTCCTGTACTGGTACATGATCTGCAGTTTTATACTGTCTGCGTACATGGCGGAAAATTAAAAACTGCAGTTGGACTTCTGGGTACTTGCCATATACGGCTAGTGTGATATCTGAGCTGTAACATCGATACTTGCTTCGTGTCTGATCCTGTTACTGTACATTTATACTTCCTCCTGCAGTGGTGATCTCGTACTGTACGATCTTGCCATGTATGATATTGTGTGTACCTGATACTGCGCAGTGGTGAGATTTGCCTGTACATGTACTGCAGTGTGATATTGTCCTGTTCATGATACGTAGGTGTGATTCTGTACTGCACCTGAGACTGCAGTGATTTTGTACTGTTCATGGTAGTGCAGTGTGATTCGTACTGCCTATGATACTGCAATGTGATATTGTACGGTTCATTAACTGCAGTGTGATATTGTACTGTTCAGATACTGCAGTGTGATAGTACTGTACATGTACATGGGATACTGTCATATGATCATGGTGAACTGTTCATCGATACTGCCAGTGTGTTTACTGCAATGATACTGCAGTGTGGATATGTTAATGTTACTGGTACGCAGTGTGATCTGTACGTTCATGAATATTGCAGTGTGAGTTACTGTACTGTACATGATACAGCAGTGTGAATGTACTGCTACTGAAACGGTGTGTGATACTGATGAATATCGTCAAGTGTGATATATTCTAGATATCCAGTGATACTGTATTTACTGCAGTGTGATACTATGCTACCGTAATAGTACTGCAGTATTGATACTGTACTGTACATGGATACAGCAGTGAGATTTACTGTTTACATTGAATACTGAGAGTGGATTATTGTCGGTCTCTGTGATCAATGATAACGGCTGTTGAGTATTAGTTCTGCAAGATCTGATTCATCGCGTGGGACTTGTCATGTCGTACATGACTTCTGACAAGATTTTGGATCCCATGACGTTTGTAAAGTCATTCTGATCTGAGGATCGTCGGTGTAGCAATCGTCTTTAATGAACTAATTCAAGTGTGATATTGTAAGTACACTGATGCTGACATGCATTACTGGTGATATAGACTCACAGTGTGATAGTGTACATCATACTGCAGTGTGGTACTGACTGTAGTGACAGGGTTGATCATCGTAGATCTGTATGAACTGCATTGTGATACTAGTAGATACAGCAGTGTACTTACTGTTACATCTAAAGGTACGGTGTTTGATACATTGTATGTCTCGGAATTTCCTGTACAGTTGATACTTGCACTGTGATCCTAACTTGCTGAATGATCTGACATAATCTGTACGATTATTTGTCAGTGATTCAATGGGTACATATACCTGCAGTGTTCTGGGATCCTATACAGCCAGCAGGTGATACTTGCAATGTGCAACGATTACTGCAAGGTGATCACTGTTGTACCATTGATGATATTACAGCAGATACTGTTAACATTTACCAGTGGTATACTGCCAAGTCATGTGATATTGTACATGCGACACTGTAGACAGGGTACTGTCAGTAGATCCGTACATATTACCTGCCAGTGTGATATGGTATGTCTATTACTGTACATGATACTCAGACTGACGCATGTGGATACTGTACGTAAATACTGCAGTGTGATATGTACTGTAATGATCTGCAGTATGATACTGTGAGCATGATACTGCAGTGTGATACTGTATGTACGATACAGCTGTGATACTGTACTGATACCATGATACGTCACATGCGTATGTACTGTACATTTACTGCAGTGTGATACTGACGAGATGTACTGACTTGCAGTGTCGATACTGTACGTACATGATATGCAGTGATACTGAGTACACAATACTGCATGTGTGATACTGTAGCTTATGATACTGCAGTGCGGTACTGTACATAATGCAGTGTGATACTGTATCTGTACACATCTGCGATTGTGTACTGTACATGAAACGCAGTGTGATACTGTACTGTACATGAATACAGCAGTGTGATACTGTTTACGAACTGCAGTGTGATCTGTACTGATGATACCTGTACTGATGTACCAACAGTGCGATACTGTACGTTTCACTGCAGTGTGATACTGCACCGTACATTATACTGCAGTGCGATACTGTACTGTACATGGTACCCTAGCGTGGGATACTTACATAATACTGCAGTGTGATACGTATGATACTTCTGTTGTAGTCAATTAGATCAACTGGACTTGAAGTTTAGTTCTTGAAGACGTTCGCTAGTCATCCGACTGGCTTTCTCATTCAGAATGACTTGTACAAGAATCTTTGGCAATATGTACCTTCTTGGACAAGTCATTTCTGAATTGAGAGATCCAGTCGCATGACTAGCGAAACGTCTTCAAGAACTACTTCAAGTCCAGTTATCTAATTGATACACACCGATATCCAAGGACCAGGATAATGAGAACCTTCACATGTACTGTACATTCATACTGCAGTGTGATACTGTACATGATAGTGCAGTGTGATACTGTACTGTACATGATAATCTGCAGTTGTGATCTGTACTGTACATGATACAGCAGTTTGATACTTACTGTACATTACCACGGTTTGATACTGTACTGTACATTATCCTGCAGTGTGATCTGCACTGTACTATCTATTGCAGTATGATACTGTATTGTACATTATTTTCAGTGTGATACTGATCATTATACTGCAGTGTGATACTGTTCTATACATGCCACTGGCCATGTGATTACTGCACTGTACACGATACTGCATGTGATCCTGTAACTGTGCATGATACTGTATGCAATCTGATACTGTCTTACATGATACTGCAGTGTGGTATTTACTGTACCTGATACTGCAGTGTGATGTTGTACTGTACATGATACTGCAGTGTGATATTGTTACTGTACATGATACGTGATCATGATACTTACTGTACATTGACACTGCATTGTGATATGTACTGTACACCAATACTGGCATGTGATATTGGTACTGTAGATGTACTTCAGTGTGATTACTCGTATGGTACAGATGACTGCAGTGTGATACTGAGTGTACATGACACTGCAGTGTTGATACTGTATGGTACATGATACTGCATTGTGATACTGTACTGTACATGACGGCGTTTGTTA
>JAACNH010008727.1:0-12422 GCA_019447015.1 Hymenochirus boettgeri
TTTTGTTTGTAAATTGTTGTTAGATCAGGGCTTAGTTTTCTAGTTCGTCTCGCAAATCTCATGGCCAAAGCTATAGAGTAGAGATGGACGGAACTTCAGTAAAAGTTTGAAAGTTCGAATTCGGACCCATTAAAGTCAATGGGAAGTGATAGTTCGAAAAGTTCTGATGATGACAGCTAAACTAACAATGGTAACTACTTGTAAATGGCTGTGACACCTGGGAAGATGGCCTGGGGAAACATGTCACTGTCACCAAAACTTGTTATAACACTTCCAAACACGCGGGGGGCAGGGGCAGTTGCGGGTTTTCTGCAGATACATTCGAGGGTTACGGCAAATTGAGGGTTTACCGAATGATACTTGGAGGGTTGCAGAAAAAGAACCACAAAATTCGAGGGTTAGCAAAAACGAACATACTTTCGAGGGTTAGAGAACAATAAATTGAGGGTTATCGAAAACGATCCATACATTCAGGATTACCGAAGACGAACAATGCGTTCGATGGTTAACAAATTCGAGAGCTAATTCCAGGGTTAGCAAACGATACATTCTAGTGTTAGCAAAAACAAACTATACTTTTGAGGGTCAGTGGTCCTACATTCTAGGGTTAGCGAACGGCCCCCGCGTAATTGATAATTACGAATTTACGATAATTATCAAAATCCGCCCGAGTCCAGAAAAACAAACTAGTTAGAATATTTGAGTTTGTCTGAACTCATTAAAGTTCGTCTCCAACCGGGTTCGAGTTTAGTTGTCCTCCTTATAGAGCTCTAATGGCATGAATGATAGTTACTGCTAAGAGTATCTGTGTATTCATAGATCAACTGGACTTGAAAATGTAGTTCTGAAGACGTTTGTAGCATCGACTGTTTTCAATTAAATGATTTTAAGAATCTGTGCAGAATGGACCTTCAAGCTACTGCTAAGAGTGGAAGAGGAATAGTATTACAATGGGACATCTAGGAACTAATATTAATCAAGGTCACATTAGAATTATGACTAAATGGGGGTTTATAGCTCTACTCTATCCCGCCTTCTACTATCTTTTGTTGCGGAAGTTCAGCCATTGGAAAAGTTCTGTGCATGGAACAGCAGGAGGAGGGAGATGAGAAGCTCCAGCACATACCAGAAACTTCAGAGGCAGAAAGGATAACGCCAGAATAAGGCTCCTACTTTTTGGTTTCCTGGACTGTATTTCAGCAAAGCAGGAAACCATACAGTATGCAGCAGAAGAGAAAGGTAGGGACATTTAACACTACACAACGTGCTCAACATTGGAGCAAATTTCAGTTGGAGGTTGGGCTGCCCTTTATAGAAAAAAAAACCTATTCATTTATGAAATAAAATTATCAAAGAAGAGATTACTGGAAAGGAAACTGGTCTAATGAGGTCAGGGACAGAGGCGGGATACGATGCATTGACAGAGCGAAGGGCTTGATACTGGAGCACAGCACATTAACAATAGTGGAGCTACATATAGGACCAATATACATAGACAGCAGAGCTGGATACCGTGCAGATACAGAGCGTGGAATCTAGTGCCAAATACACAGATAGCTGGAGCTGGATCCTAGAGCAGGATTCATGGGACGGGAAGAGCAGGATACTCTACAAGATACAAAGACAGTAGTGGATCCAGACTGGAGTAGGATTTACAAACAGAAGCAGAGCTGGATACTGTGTCTAAATTGCACTGACAAAAGTGGAGCCAAAGTTGGAAACACATGTCCCAGGTGCCATTCACATGTGACTGTGGTTGCAAACTCGCCAATCGAATCCAATGGATATCACTGTATACGGTTACTCCAACTATCATCCATTTGGGCCATAGACCCACGATCATTATCGACTCCATATATAATATGGGCACCTGTAAAAAATTCAATAGAAATTTTCTGTTCATCCCGAAAAGTCGCAAAGCTGATGGTGGGTAGATCTCGACCATCCATAGATATTGCAACATTTAGCCAAACCCGTTGGATGAAATTAGTGAATATCGGCAATGTGGATGAGCACCTTAAAATTGCAAAAAAAAATCAAACAACCAACACTGCAATGGAACAGAAAACAATATTATTATTGGCATTTTTATTCTTTCTGTACAGAATTTAAAGTGAAAGGGACATAGTGGCTGGCCTGTCTGGTGCTTCTTAAATAATTATCACTGAGCATAAAAATCTGTTTACTAGATATATATATATATATAATAAATATATATATAATATTATTTATTTTTATATTATTTAATAAAAATATATTTTAAGGATAGTTACTTGAAAAGCAGAACGACCGCTTCCTGGTTCTATCAACATAGAGCACAAAGCATGATAATTCTCGGGTAAAGTTGATCAGATCGGAGTGGTTGTGAATTTTCAGTGCTGTGGGTGAATGTGCATAAGTTTTGATTCGTGCTGGTCCTTAGCATGATTGAAGAACGGGAGGTAAGGCAAAGCTCTTAACCTTCCCGGCCTCAATCAATACATTAAAGCAATAGTTCACTTTTCCAGAGAACTATTCCTTAAAATACTTATTGTAGTAATGATAATAAAAACAAATGTAAGGAAAATACATATTTTTAAGAAACAGAATATTTACATTTGCTATTCATATCCCAACTTTCCCTGGCATAATAAAACTGCTTCTTTTATACATACATACATTCATCTATATCGATATATAGCACAAAGGCACAGATAGTACAGAACATTTAATAGAGGAAGTAAGCAAGGATCTTCGGCGTTCCGCGCCTTCATTCACAGTTTGTTACTAATTCCTAAATATCGGATCAGCTTTCGTTGAATATAAATTTATAATGGGTTAGAATTTGCTCCACAATCTGGTTCTGAAACACCATATACATGGCTATGTTTGCTCCCTCTGTATTAGGCCTTAAAAGGTAGGGCCAAACACAATTGCAACGCTCTGTATGGACATCGGTTGCTTCTCGCCGTTCGATAACACTGAATGAATTAAAAAAGGGAAAAAAGAAAATAATAAGTCCTAAAGTGCGGCACATTCGACACAATTTTAGTGAATTGCGGTTTATTGTACATCTGGAAGAATGCAACACAAAGGTTCATGGTTAGCTGATAAATAAGTACAGCGGAAAGGTAGGTACAGTCCAGACGCATGAGTACCACTACAAACAGGCGTTTTGGACGAAAATTCGCTCATGTATGGTTTGAGTTCAGTTTATGATCCAACGGGTTGAATTAACGCCCATACACAGTTATCAGATCAGGCCAGGTGTGGCCGACCTAAAGGCTCACACCCATGTGAAAACGTGGGTAACGACGCACTATGTGTATGCATCGGGATGATCGTGCCTTGTATGGGCACTTTGGCGGCCCCCAAACAGGCACTAGGTTGAAGATCCACCTGGCTGGTCGGCCAACAATCCCAACCAAATGGCTGTTTCCGCCGGCCCAGACACGGCACAATTATTGGCCAAAATGGCCGTGCATACACATAGTGCGTCGCAGGTTGGCTCCCGTAATCATAAGTACAGTCTGCAATTAGATTGACCAGTGCTGATCAGCTAAACAAATAAAAATTATACTTCAAATCCCTCATTATGATGGATTTGGTCCTACGGGTCCTTTTAAAGTTTTTATACATAGTTCACATAGTGGCTTAGTATTTAAGAGTCTTCTTCACTTTTTTCACTTTTTATCACTCCAGATTTGGATTTTATACACAATATTATGGTCATCGATTTTATATATAGATCATATAGTATTATTAATACATTATATTTTTATATTTATTTATCTCAACACAAGTGTATATATAGGTTGGATTAGAGTTAATACTAGTATATATGGTTTAAATTGTATTATTTTATGATTCATTATGAATAATGATAAGATAACAGATGAATTATCTAGACACCTTGTGAATTCATCCACTATATGGGCGCATTTAGCACTGTGATAATAGAAATTGCACCCTTTATGTACATTGTGTAGAAGTGTATGCATTACGCACTATGAGGCTTATTGTTTGATGTGATAAAAAATTAAGTTGTGCACAATGAAGGGTTAATAATCCAGACCGAATTATGTGGGTATATAAGCACTTCACGTTGTACGTCAGTTCCTTTCCAGCCTATGAGTACTATGAGTAAGAGCGGAGGGTACGCCGAAACGCGTAAGGCTATGGGAACTTCCTGTTTGTTATGGCACTGTTCTGAATAAAGCGTGTGTGGATTGAAGAGTTCCCGGTGTCCTATTTTCCGGTGTGCGCCGCAATCCCATATTGTTATGTCGAGTGTTAATGGACCATGGCAGATTAGTTATCCAACCCCAAAGAAATGATAAGGACGATGGCCGAACTCTACCAGGAATATGTAACACGGCCAGCACAGACCGTAAATCGCCAACAAAAAGTTCAACACCTACCTGCATAGAGCGAAACAGGAACTGCATGGTCTCTAGGTTCACGGCAGGTAACGACTGTACCAGTTCTTAACCTTTTCCTTTTTGGGTCTGGTCATTTATTTCTTCTATGAAAAGGAACCAATGAAAATGATCAATATATGTGTGCCCCTCCATCAGTCCATAGTATCAAAACAATGGTACAATTGCACTTTGCTTTTTTTCAAGGCCACCATTAACCTTAAATCAATATATGGCCTGGGGTCTAATATTAGACCTGTACACCTTTCCTGAGATATTAAGATATATTTTTTTATGTTATCATATGTATTTATTTTATAAGTAATATTAAAATAATGAGGTGATCACCTCCAACACTGCAATTTCCTCTATTCACCCGATAGTCCCATAACCAAGATCCCTGCCGGTCTCCTCTCTGTTTTCTGGTACTGACTGTCTGTCATGGCCCCCACAGTGATGTCACGGCCAATGGCTGACTAACAATCTACAAACATCATACTTCCCCTAACACCTGCCAAAATAGGCGCAGCCTCCCCGTACAGCTATCAAGACCAGTTCATTCCTACTTATTGCCTCGACGGAACTTGTCAAAGTGGCTGAATGGAAAAAGAGGTTCAGGCAACTCCCGGAAAAAGAGCTTTAAAGCACCGGTGATCACGGGACATTTCCCAGTGGCCGTCTTCAAGGTTAAAGTTTTCATCTGTGGAGGACAATGAAATATTCTATAAATGCTCCTTGTCGGTGGTGTATGGATTCATAGTTAAAGGGCATGTCCATCATTAAACAAAAAAATAGTCATATGCCCCAAATCCCAACTGATACATTCAGCACATTACTAGATGTTTACTAACCAGATATCTAAGGATAATTATTGTCCCCATTCTGCAGAGTAGCTGGCCCCATGCAGTCAATCAAGGCGTAACAACTGACATCACAACAATGATTGAGTTGCCGTTTCCCCTCCCTGCACATGCTCAGCTTATAAAGCTCTGTGAGCCAATGGTGGTAGCAGATGCCTTTTCCATAACGGAAAATCTTATGATTAAATAACAAATGCATGCATAAAACTGGTAAACGTATCAGTTCGGTTGAGGGCAGATAACTGAAAAGGTCACCAGTTTTTTAAGGGTGGACATTTAAACAAAACCGCACTGACCGTGATCTACTTTGTGTCGCAGTTTTTGTATAACAGCCAGATTCCCGCTCACTCTGTATAAACCATCGATTATCAAGGCCTGAATAAAGACATGAATAGGAAATATATGTACATTTAAGAAAATGATAATCATTCTAGATATGCAATATACAGGGGATATTCACTACAGTGTTGTATATACAGGGAGATAAATAATGTTCTTATGTTAAAAATGGTGCTAGTTTTTTAACCAATCAGATGTTACCATTTGAAATGCTAACATCCGATTGGTTGTGGCTAAATTAGCACCATTTTAATGATAAGAACTTTTATTGAATCTCCCTGATATGTATATATAATATAATATACAAGTTTTCTGGTGCCGGCTGCTTACTGACATTTAGGAGCCATTACATTTAATTGTTTAGAGACCGCCATAGTTCAGTATTGAGATGATTAACATGCAGACTCTCTGTACAATTGAAATAACACCTTGTAAGCCCGGGAAGCAGCATGTACTGGTTTTCATTATTGCTTGTTTCAACAACAGTGGTGCATGGTATCATGGGTTATGAATGGCACCCTGTAGGCAGACGGGACGGCAAAGCTCGCCACCGGTGCTGTAAAGTGGGTGTGGCTTGTAGATGTGGCCATGGTTTGTAAAAGTGGGTGTGGATTAACACTGGTGAACTGAAGGGCGGACTTTAACTGGCTGATTAATTGGAGGGCTGGTGGAACTGGTAAAATGCCCACAATACAGGCGGATAAATATAAGATGCCCACGCATACAGAATGGCACACACATACATATACACTTGCATGCCTAGATAAAAAACATACAGACAGGCAAAAACATGCATAAATACAGAGACACATACAATCAGACACACACACTACAGTACAGAAACACATACAAAATATACAAACTTATGCGTGTGTGTGTGTGTTGCCATCATTCTCCACTGTAGGGTAAGGCACACGCCCCTTCTCCTTCTATGTACTGAACTCCTAGTTGGATGAGGACTTTTTTTTTTTTAAACTGCCGCCTTTCTAGGTGACCACAAGGCGAAGTCATGAGCAGAATATTCAGTTTGCTTCATGGTAGTGGTGCCCCTCGCAATATAAGGGAAGCAACGGTGGAATATTTTTCTATAAACTCACTAAGCTATGTAGCTAAGAGCTTTTTAAATGGATAAATTCCATGCAGATTCCGTTACCAATAATGCAACTTATATGTTATTATATTCTTATAAATAGGTCCAATTGCCAATTTGTTCCGGTTCTTAGAGGTCCCTTCAGTTAAGGGTCCACAAATCTAAACCTACAGCCATTGTAATATACGGCTGATTGCACAGATTTGAATGATAACTCCATCCCAAAACAAATTATCCTGTCCTAAAAAAGCACGTATTACTTTCCTGTAATGTCATTACAAGTATACAGTATCTTTGGTTGGGGATAATATACCAAAGTAATACCTTGTTTCCTTAATAGAATGGAGATCTTAAAAGGGAACTTCATCTCCATACAAGTGGTCTTTTAAAAAGGGCACTCTCTACCTTAAGATGACCCAGGATCATGCTTCTAGCTTCAGTCTATCCAAAGTTACAGCAAGTATAAGGAGTGTTTTTTCTGCTAGTACTGTGATCTGTGACATCCCAGAATTTTGGGGTCTGTCTCCAAGTTTAAGGTTGGAGCATGCCCACTGCTGGGACAGAGCTTTATCAGCTGCATAACAAGCCCCATCCACAAACGTCTATATAATTTTTAAAGCTAACCAGAAGCCTGAAAAGAAAAATTTCCCTAAGGTGTCCATAGATAGAGGAATAGATAATGAATGGTTGCAGGTCTGTAAATAGCTTCAGAAAAAACAGGGGGTGGGGCTTCTTAGGGAACATCATGTGATTGTCACAGACTCAGACAGGCCAGGAACTGTAACTTTACAAGCCTATAACATAAATCCAGAGAAGTTACAAACATCATCCTAGGCTTGTTTGAAAGTTATGTTAAATAGCACTTGTATGACCACAGTTATGCAGAGTAAAACCAGCCAGCAAACCTTTATTCTCCACTGCTTGTATTGCTTTCTTTACAAACCCGGAACGTTTGTTTTTCTCTACACTAAGCTGCTGCAATGGGCATCCAAACACTTGTTCTGTAGAATAAAACGGCTCCTTTTTAGTAGACAGAAAGCAACTCCCGTCCTGTGAAACACAATCAGACAAAGCGCTTCCTTTGATGTAACCTTTGTCTCTAAGACCTGTAATGTCGGCCGCCTCAGCAAAAAACTTCTTGAGTTTAGCCCGGACGTTGCGATCACTGTCAGTGTTGCTTCCTGATGACCCTGTGGATCAATCAGATGCTCTGTAACTTATGATCAGATTAAAGGGGGTTCATAGGCTTCAGGTTTGATTACATGGTCCTCACCTGACGTCTTTTTTTCCTTTCTCTTTCATGCCCAATTTCTCGTTATAAATCAAATCCAGCCTGCTTCGTTTCTTCTTCAGGTAAGGGTTCCACACACTGAAGGGAGATAGAGAGCTGTCACCACAGAAATAATTCAAATCCATCTATAATGCTGCACAATGTAGCAAACACACGGGCTACCAAATTGTTATGTCCAGGATAGTTAGCCCCTGGGTTACACCTGGTATACACAGGCAGACTTCTACCTAATATTCCCTCCAATAGATACAGAATGATATAGGATGGTAAGGCTAGGTACACACAGGCCAATATTGCTGCCGTGACAAACATTTTTGCTATTACGGTCAATAGGGCTGAAATATCGGTGGTATTATATGGGTAAGAGTTTGATTGTCAGTAAATCAGCCAATTGCAAACCATCCTGAGGTACATGACCAGTACGGCAAAATGATTTTCAGAATCTCTAGTGTAAGGAATTGTATTCTATTTCCAAGCAAAGGAAAAGGTTTTGGAAGGATCGGGCCTGACGTGACTTGGAACAGCTCTACTTCTTTATCACTCATGAGAAGCCCATACGTTTAATTCAAATTCCATTGGTTTTCTTTTAGGAGTGAGTGTTCTTACCTTCTTACCTTACCTAAAGCAGCCAAGAGTGAGAGCTGTAACATCTCTAAAGCTTGCACTTACCACTCGTACAATCAAAGGGGGATAAATGGTCCTTAAACACTGCAGAGGGATCTTCGTAACTGTGTAAAATTAACAGTAGATACCCTGCACTTGCCAATACATTTCCCCCCCAGTTTTATGGGTTTAGTTTAACGAGCCATTTGCTTTGTTATGGAAAACAAGGTTATATAGTTGGATTTCCTATATAGTTTGGTTTTAGACATACATCAATGAAACTCTTTATAGTAGCCCCCCCACCACAACACACACACAACCAAGCACATGGGCAGAGGAATATAAGTGACGTTTCGACCGCAGTAAACAAAAACAATATAGAAAGAATAGAAATTACCGGGTGGTTTATTTCTATCAAGCTGTTCTTTATTGCATAGTACCAATCCTCAGTGATCACCTCTGAATCGTGGTGATAAGGTATCGCATGAGTCTCGAGTTTTTAGTACCGAAAATAGAAACAGTTTGTAAAAGAGAGTAAATTATTTTGTAAACAGACGCAGATTAAACATCTGTCTGTTATGCAGGAGGCTTTGATATCCTGCACTGCAGAGGTATTTTATAACTGCATTCCATGAGGCTATTTTAACATGCACTTCCATGAGGCTATTTTATATCCTGCACTTCCATGAGGCTATTTTATTTTCGCAGGAGGCTAAGTACACCTGCACCTGCTGCAGGTTATTTTATATCCGGCACTTGCATGAGGCTATTTTATATCCGGCACTTGCATGAGGCTTTTCTATACTGCACGGAGCTATTTCAACTGCGAGGCTATTCTATTTGAGCTATTTCTATACTGCACGAGCGATTCTATACTGCACGAGGCTATTTCTATACTGCACGAGGCTATTTTCTTACGCACAAGGCTATTTTCTATACTGCACGAGGCTATTTTCTATACGACAGCATTCACGAAGGCTATTCTATTGCCATCTATTTTATACTGCATGAGGCACTTTATATCCTACACCTGAAGTAGATAATTTTATATCTCGAGAAACATAAAGGGATTTAAATCACAGACTGGCAATCAACAAAAAAACCCCACACATCCTTAATGATTACTATGATTAGGTATCGGTAGATAAAAACGCATCGCGCCATTTTAGAATCAAGGTCATGGAACCCTTTTGTGTCTCTGAGTGTGGTCTAAGCTACAAGATACCCACTTGGTTCTACGTTTCCCTTGCCGTTAACAAGCTCCCTACTCCATTACGTTCTTCTTGCTTGACTTTTCCTTAGTGGCCCATCCAAGTTTTGCTCCTTCTAAACTGATTGTGTGTTCGGGTGTTGATAGATGAGAATGCCTCTGAAATGCGAATCATAGGGATTAATGGAAAAATATTACAGGAAAAAATACTCATCTCTCATCTTTACTATGTACCTGCATAGCAGATTAAAGGCTCTGGCCTGAAAGAGTTTGTTCATAAAATAAAACGTGGTACAAAGGATAATGTATGATTCACAAACGCGCAAACATCTGGCGACAAACAGGAACATGGATCTCTTGTTCCAACTGAATAGAAGGGGGGGGGGGGTTATTTTTTCCACATCATCCATTGTTCAAAGGGACATCGTGTGATTTTGATGGGTCTCCTGTTTTAAACCTTCATTTCAAAACAAGATACTTTCCAGGATAATAAACGAGTCTATAATCTATAAACACTCATTGTGTCCTTCAAGTCCAAGGGTGAATTGATTTTGTTTCATCTTCAGTTCCTGCTAGGAAATCCTAAATAAATGAATATTAACTGCACAGAGATTGAGCAGTAACAATTACAGAGTGATCATTTTTTGTTATTATTGTCTATGCCAAACACGGAATGGCTTAAGGTAAACACAACAAAGGGTCTATAGAAAGTTGTGTTAATA
The DNA here is from genome assembly GCA_019447015.1 of Hymenochirus boettgeri. Taxonomy (NCBI): domain Eukaryota; kingdom Metazoa; phylum Chordata; class Amphibia; order Anura; family Pipidae; genus Hymenochirus; species Hymenochirus boettgeri. The sequence goes on from JAACNH010008727.1 coordinate 10,513, forward strand.
ATTAATTAAAGTCATACTGGTTCTATTATAATAAAATTCCATACTGGTTATTAGCTATTAATAAAATCCCTACAGGTGTTACTAAGTATAAAAATCCATACTGGTTATTACTAATTAATAAATCCCACAGGTTGTTACTAATTAATAAAACTCATACTGGTTACTATAATTATAAAGTCCATACTGGTTACTACTAATTAATTAAAATCCATACTGGTTACTACTAATTAATAAAGTCATACTGGTTACTACTAATTAATAAAATCCATACTGGTTATTAGTAATTAATAAAAATCCATACTGGTTATATAATTAATAAACAATTACTGCTATAGTATAATAAGTCCCATACTGGTTACTACTAATTAATAAAATCCATACTGGTTACTACTAATAATAAAGTCTATACTGGTTACTACTAATTAATAAAATCCATACTGGTTATTAGTAATTAATAAAATCCATACTGGTTATTATGTAATAATAAAGTCCATACTGGCTTTATAATTAATAAAGTCCATACTGGTACATAATTAATAAACTCCATATGGTTACTATAATTAAAAAGTCCATAACTGGTTACTACTAATTAATAAAATCCATACTGGTTACTAAAATTAATAAACCATACTGGTTACTTACTAATAATAAACTCCATACTGGTTACTACTAATAATAAACTTGTCCATACTGGTTACTACTAATTAATAAACTCCATACATTGGTACTAATAATAATAAAGTCCTACTGGTTACTACTAATTAATAAAATCCATACTGGTTATTATAATTAATTAAAGTCCATAACTGGTTACTACTAATTAATAAAAATCCATACTGGTTACTACTAATTAATAAAGTCAATTTACTGGTTACTACTAATAATACAAACTCATACTGGTTACTATAATTATAAATCTATATGGTATATCTAATTAATAAAAGCACATACTGGTTTATACTAATTAATAAAATCCATACTGGTTACTATAATAATAAAGTCCATACTGGCTATTAGTAATTAATAAAGTCCATACTGGTTACTACTAATTAAATAAAATCCATAGGTTACTACTAATTAATAAATCCATATGGTTACTACTAATTAATAAAGTCCATACTGGTTAATACTAATAATAAACTCCATACTGGTTACTGGACTAATTAATAAACTCCATACTGCGTACTGGTACTAAAATAAAGTCCATACTGGTACTACTAATTAAAATCCATACTGGTTACTACTAATAATAAAGTCCATACTGGTTACTACTAATTAATAAACTCCATACTGGTTACTACTAATTAATAAAATCCATACTGGTTACTACTAATTAATAAAGTCCATACTGGTTACTACTAATTAATAAACTCCATACTGGTTACTACTAATTAATAAACTCCATACTGGTATAAGTAATTAATAAACTCATACTGGTTAAACTAATTAATAAAAACCATACTGGTTACTGTACAATAATAAAACTCCCTACTGGTACTGTACTAATTATAAAGTCCATATGGTAACTACTAATAATAAAATCCATATGGTTACTACTAATTAATAAAGCCATACTGGTATACTATTAATAAATCCATACTGGTTACTACTAAGTAATAAAGACCCATCACTGGTTACTGGTACTAATTAATTAAAATCCATACTGGGACTACTAATTAATAAAGCCCATACTGGTTACTACCTAATTAATAAACCATACTGGTTAATACTAATTAATAAAGTCCATACGGTTACTGGTTAACTAATTAATAAAATCCATATGGTTACTACAATTAATCAAAGCCCATACTGGTTTACATAATTATAAACTCCATATGGTGATTTACTACTAATTAATAAAGCCCATACTGGTTACTACTAATTAATAAAATCCATACTGGTTACTACTA
>JAACNH010008728.1:0-12421 GCA_019447015.1 Hymenochirus boettgeri
GTTAACCAAACCAGTGTAGGGTGTTTAGTGATAGTTATTATAGTAAAATGACCGAGTCGACACTTATTATATTAAAAATGTTTAACCCAAACCATGTAGGGTGTTTAGTGATAGAGTTTATTAAGTAACTGAAAGAGTAGACACTTATAATATTAAACGTTTAAACCAACCAGTAGGGTGTTAGTGATCGTTATTATAGTAATGACCGAGTAGACATTTATATAGGATAATGTTACCCAAATCATGGAGGGTGTTTGATAGTAATTATGTACCTGACACGAGTAGACACTTATATATATAAACTGTTTAACCCAAAACCATGTAGGGTGTTTAGTGATAGTTATTATAGTAAATGACCGCGTAGACACTTATATATATAAACTGTTAACCCAAACCATGTAGGGTGTTTAGTGATGAGGTTATGATAGTAATGAACGAGTAGACACTTATATATATAAACTGTTTAACCCAAACCATGTAGGGTGTTAGTGATGGTTTATTATAGTAACTGACGAGTAGGGACACGTCTATATATAAAACTGTTTAAACAAACCATGTAGGGGGTGTAGGTAGGTATTATAGGAACTACCCGGTAACACTTAGATATATAAAACTGTTTAACCCAAACCATGAAGGGTGTTTAGTGATTAGAGTTTATTATAGTAAACTGACCGGTAGACACTATCTATATAAATGTTTAACCCAAACATGTAGGGGGTTTAGTGATGGTTTATTATAGTAAATGAAACGAGTAGACACTTTATTATATAAAATGTAACCCAAACATGTAGGGTGTTTAGTGAAGTTATTATAGTAACTGACAGAGTTGACAATTAATATATATAAACGTTTTAAACCCAAAAGTAGGGTGTTTAGTGCTCGTTATTATAGTAAATGCCGAGTAGACACTTATATTATATATTAAAATGTTAACCCAAACCATGAGGGTGTTTAGTGATAGTTAGGAGAGTAACTGACCGAGTAGACACTTATAATATAAAACTGTTTAACCCAAACCATGTAGGGTGTTTAGTGTAGTTATTATAGTAATGACCGAGTAGGACACTATATATATATATAACTGTTTAACCCAAACCATGTAGGGTGTTAGTGATAAGAGTTATTATAGTAAACTGACGAGTAGACCCCCCAACATATAAATCTATATAAAACTGTTTAAACCCAAACCATGTAGGGTGTTTAGTGATAGTTTATATAGTACTGACAGAGTAGACAATTATATATAACTGTTAACCCAACCATGTAGGGTGTTTAGTGATAGAGTTTATTATAGTTAAATGACCGAGTAGACACCTATATATATATAAACTGTTTAACCCAAACTATGATAGGGTGTTTAGTGAATTATTATAGTAACTGACGAGTAGACACATATATCATAAAACGGTTACCCAAACCATGAAGGGTGTTTGAGGATAGAAGTTATTATTAGATAACTGACCGAGTAGCACTTATCTATATAAAATGTTTAACCCAACCCCATGTCGGGTTGTCTAGTGATGAGAGTTTTATTATGTAACTGAAGAGTAGACACTTATATATATAAACCATGTTTTAACCCAAAACCTGTAGGGTGTTTAGTGTGTTTATTATAGAACTGGACCTGAGTCAGTCATTATATATAAACGGTTTAACCCAAACCATATAGGGTGTTTAGGTGATAGTGATATAGTAAACTGACCGAGTAGACAACATATAATATAAAACTGTTTAACCCAAACCATTAGGGGTTTAGGATAGTTATTATAGTAACTGACAGAGTAGACACATATATATAAAACTGTTTAACCCAACCATGTAGGGTGTTAGTGCTAGTTATTATAGAACTGAACCGAGTAGACACTTATATATATAAAACTGTTTAACCCAGAACATGTAGGGTGTTTATGGATTAGTTTATTATAGTAACTGACGAGTAGAACACTTATATGATATAAACTGTTTAACCCAAACCATGTGGGTGTTAGTGATATTAGTATAGAACTGACGGTAGCACTATATATATAAACTGTTAACCCCAAACCATGTAGGGTGTTTAGTGATAGTTATTATAGAAATGACGCGAGTCGACCACATTATATATATAAATGTTTACCCAAACCATGTGGGTGTGTAGTGTATAGTTTATGTATAGTAACGACCGAGTAGACACTTATATATAAAACGTTTAACCAAACCTGTTGGTGTTTTAGTGTAGTTATTATAGTAAATGACCGAGTAGACACTATATATATATAAATGTTTAACCCAAACCATGTAGGGTGTTTAGTGATAGTTTATTATAGTAACTGACCGAGTAGACACTTATATTATAAACTTTAACCCAAACCATGTAGGGTGTTTAGTGATAGATTTATTTAGTAATTGACGCGTAGAACACATATATATAAACTGTTTACCCAAACCAGTAGGGTGTTTAGTGATAGTTTATTATAAACTGACCGGAGTAGACACTCTATATATATATAAAACGTTTAACCGCAAACCATGTAGGGTGTTTTTATGTCGATAGTTGTATTATAGTAACGATGACGTAGACACTTAATATACTAAAACTGTTTAAACCCAAACCATTTAGGCGTGTTTAGTGATAGTTATATAGTCCTGACCGAGTAGCAACTTATATAATAACTGTTTAACCCATCAACCATTAGGGTGTTATGGATAATTTATTCTAGTAACTGACCGAGTAGACACTGTATATATTAAACTGTTTTAACCCAAACCATGTAGGTGTTTAGTGATGAGTTTATTATAGTAATACTGACCGACGTAAACACTTATAGGGTATTGTAAACGGTGTTTACCATGTAGAGGTAATTAGTGTAAGATTGACTTGAGTAGACACTTATATATACACGTTTATACAACGCAAACCATGTCGGGTGTTTATTGATAGTTAATTATGTAATGACCGAGTAGACACTTATATATATAACGTTTAACCCAAACCATGTAGGGGTTTAGTGGATAGTTATTATAGTAAAATGACCGAGTAGGACACTTATATTATATAAACTCTTAAACCAAACCCTGTAGGGTGTTTAGTGATAGTTTATTATAGTAAACTGGACCGAGTAGACACTAGATATATAACGTGTTAACCCAAACCATGTAGGGGTGTTTAGTGATAGTATGATAGTAACTGACCGAGTAGAACATATATATATAAACTGTTTAACCAAACATGTAGGGTGTTTAGTGATAGTATTATAGTAACTGACGAGTAGACACATATATATATAAAGTTAACCCCAACCATGTTAGGGTGTTAGTGATAGTTTATGATAGTAAAACTGACCGAGTAGCCAATTATAGATATAGAACTGTTAACCCAAACATGTAGGGTGTTTAGTGATAGGTTTATCTATAGTCATGACCGATAGCACACTTATATATAAAATGTTTAACCCAAACCATGTGGGTGTTAGTGATAGTTTATCTATACTAACGGACAGAGTAGACAATTTATATATAAAAACTGGTTTAACCCCAAACATGTCGGGTGTCTAGTGATAAGTTTATATAGTAAACTGACCGATAGACACTTATATATATAAAACTGTTAACCCACCCAAACCATGTGGGTGTAGTTGATTAAGTGTGTATAGTATAACATGACCGAGTAGACCACTTATATGATACTAAACTGTTTAAATCCCAACCATGTAGAAAAGGTGTTTTAGTATAGTTTAATAGTAAACTGACCGAGTAGGCACGTTATATATATAAAACTGTTTAACCCAAACCAGTAGGTGTTTAGTGTGAGTTTATTAGAGTAACTGACCGAGTAGACACTATATATATTAATGTTTAACCCAAACCTGTAGGGTGTTTAGTATGAGTTTATTCTGTATACTGACCGAGTAGACACTTATATATTAAACTGTTTAAACCCCAACCATGTAGGGTGTTTAGTGATGAGTATTTACTCGTAACTGACTGGTAGACACTTATATATACAAACTGTTTAACCCAAACCATGTAGGGTGTTTAGTGATAGGTTATTATAGTAAACTGACGGTCGATTAATATAAATAATGTTTTAACCACCAAACCATGTAGGGTGTAGTGATAGTTTATTATAGTAATGACGCGTAGGACACTTATAGGTTATATGTTCAACCATGTAGGTGTTTAATAGTGATGATTCTTATACTGAATGGCTGAGTAGACACTAATATAAAACCTTTTAACCCAAACCATGAGGTGTTAGTGATAGATGAATTATAATTAATGACCGTGTAGTACACTTATATACAAAAATGTTTAACCCAACCATGTAGGGTGTTTCGTGATAGGTTATTTATAGTCACTGACCGACGTAGACACTTATATATACAACGTTTTAACACAAACCATGTAGTGTTTCGTGATGTATTGGATAGTAACTGACCGAGTAGGACACTTATAGTATTACCTGTTAACCCAAACCATGTCGGGTGTTAGTGATAGTTATTATAGTACTGCACCGAGTAGACACTATATATATAAATTGTTAAACCAAACCATGTAGGGTGTGTATTATAGTTTATTATAAGTAATGACAGAGTAGACACTTATATATATAAACTGTTTAACAAACCTGTAGGGTGTTTCGTGATAGTTAATTCTAGTAACGACCGAGTAGACACTTATTATATCTAAACTGTTTAACCAAACACAATGTTAGGGGTTAGTGATAGTTATTATATAACTGAACGAGTGAGACACTTATATATATATAAAAGTTTAACCAAACCAGTGGGTGTTTAGTTATAGTTATTGTAGTAATTGGACCGAGTTAGGACAATTATATATACAAAACTGTGTAACCCAACCAGAGGGTGTTTAGTGATAGTTATTATAGTAAAACTGACCGAGTATACACTTAGTATATATATAAACCGGTTTAACCCAAACCATGTAGGGGGTTTAGTGAATAGTTATTATAGGAACTGACGAGTAGAACTTTTAATATAACTGTTTAACCCATACCATGTAGGCGTGTTTAGTGATAGAGTGTTTAGGAACTGACCCGAGTAGACACTATATTTTTTTTTATATATAAACTGTTTAACCCAAAACATGTAGGGTGTTTAGTGATAGTTATTATACGTAACTGACCGAAGTAGAACTTATATATATAATAAACTGTTTAACTAAACCAGTAGGGGGGTGTTAGTGATAGTGTATTATAGTCACTGACCGAGTTAGACACTATAATATATAAAATGTTTAACCCAAAACCCATGTAGGGTGTTTAGTGATAGTAGGTATATATGAACGAGTAGGACACTATATATATAACTGTAACCCAAACCAGTAGGTGTTAGTGATAGTTTATATTAGTAACGGACAGAGGAGACACTTATATATATAAAATGTTAACCCAAACCATGTAGGGGGTTTGTGATAGTTATAATAGATAACTGACCGAGTAGACACTTATATATATAAATGTTTAACCCAACCCATTGTAGGGTGTTTTAGTGATGAGGAGGTATTAGAGTAACTGCCCGAGTAGGACACGTATATATATATAAACTGTTTAACCCAAACCCTGTAGGGGTGTATGATAGAGTTTATTATAGTAACTACGAGTAGGACACTTATATATATATAAAAACTGTTTAACCCAAACATGTCGGTGTTAAGTGATAGTTTATATAGTAACGGACCGAGTGAAACTATATATATATAAACGGTTAACCCAAACCCATGTAGGTGTTTAGTGATCGGTATTATAGTATGACAGAGTAGACACATATATTATATAAAACTGTTTAACCCAAAACAATGTAGGGTGTTAGTGAGAGTCTAATTATAGTAACTGACAGAGTAGACACTGAGATATATAAACTGTTTAACCCAAACCATGTAGGGTGTTTAGTGATAGTTTATTATAGTAACTGACAGAGTAACACTTATATAGATAAACGGTTTAACCCAAACCATGTAGGGTGTTTAAAGGAAGAGTTTATTATAGTAACTGACCGAGTAGACACTGATATATAACTGTTAACCCAAAACCATGTAGGGTGTTTAGTGATAGTTATCTTATAGTAACTGAACGAGTAGACACTTGATATATAAAACTGTTTAAACCCAAACCATGTAGGGTGTTAGTGATAGTTAATTATAGTAAGGACAGAAGTAGAACTTAATATCTAAACGTTTAACCCCAAAACCCTGTAGGGGTTTAGTGATAGTTATATAGTAACTGACGAGTAGACAATTATATATATAAACTGTTTAACCCAAAACCAGGTAGGGTGTTTAGTGAGTAGTTATTATAGTTAACTGACCGAGTAGAACTTTATATATAAACTGTTTAACCCAAACCTGTAGGGGTTTGTAGATGTTATTATCGTAACTGACCGCGTAGACATTTAATATATATAAACTGTTTAACCCAAACCATGTGGGGTGTGTAGGATAGTTTATTATAGTAACTGACCAATAGACCACACATAGTATATAAACATGTTTAACCCAAACCCGGTAGGAGTGTTTAGTGATAGTATTATAGTAATCTGACCGAGAGACCACTATTTTTATAATATATAAACTGTTTAAAACCCAAACCATGTAGGGGTTTAGTGATAGTTATTATTAGTAATGACAGAGGAGACACTTATATTATTATAAAACTGCTTTAACCCAAACCAATGTAGGGTGTTTAATGATAGAGTTTATTATAGTAATGACCGAGTAGACACTTATATATAACTGTTTAACCCAACCATGTAGGGTGTTTAGTGATAGAGTTTATTATAATAAACTGGACAGAGTAGACCCTTATATATATAAACGTTTAACCCAAACCATGTAGGGTGTTTAGTGATGGTATGATAGTAAATGACCGAGTAGACAATTATATATATAAACTGGTTTAACCCAAAACCATGTAGGGTGTTTAGTGAGAGTTTATTATAGTAACTGACCGCGTAGACACGTATATAAAACTGTTAAACCCAAACCATGTAGGGTGTTTAGTGATAGTAGTTTATTAAATTTACTGACAGAGGAGACACTTAATACATTAAACTGTTTAACCCAAACAATGTAGGGTGTTTAGTGATGTTTATTACAGTAACTGACCGAGTAGCCACATATAATATAAAAATGTTTAAACCCAAAACCATGTAGGGTGTTTAGTGATAGTTATTAGAATATGACAGAGTAGACACTATATAAAACTGTTAACCCCAAACAATGTGGTGTTAGGATAGAGTTTATTATAGTAACTGACCGAGTAGACACTTATATATTATAAACTGTTTAAACCCAAACCAATGTAGGGTGTTTAGTGATGAGTTTATATAGTACATGGACAGTATACACAGATATAATAAACTGTTTAAACCCAAACCATGAGGGTGTTTAGTGATAGTTATTATAGTAAACTACCGAGTAGGGACACTTATATATATAAACTGTTTAACCAACACCATTAGGGTGTTAGTGATAGTCTATTATTAGTAAAGGACCGAGTAGACAAACTATATAAGTAAACTGTTTAAACCAAACCATGTAGGTGTTTAGTGATAGTGTTAGTTTAGTAAACTGACCGAGTAGGACACGGATATATATAAATGTTTAACACAAACCATGTAGGGGGTTTAGTGATTAGTTATTATGAGTAACTGACAGAGTAGACACTTATATATATCTAAACTGTTAACCAAACCCTGTAGGGTGTTTAGTGATAGTTTATAGTAAACTGACAGAGTGACACTATATAATAAACTGTTAACCCAAAACCATGTAGGCGTGTTTATTGATAGTTTATTATAGTAACTGGACCGAGTCGACACTTATATATATAAAACCTGTTAACCCAAACAATTTAGGTGTTTAGTGATAGTGATTATAGTAACTGACTGAGTAGAACTTCTATATATAACTGTTTAACCCAAAACATGTAGTGTGTTTAGTGATAGTTTATTATAGTAACGACCGCGAGACACTTATATAATAAACTGTTTAACCCAAACCATGTAGGGTGTTTAGTGATAGTTATATAGTAACTGACCGGTAGACACTATATATAAACAATGTTTAAACCAAAACATGTACGGGTGTTTAGTTGCGCTAGTTTATTTATAGTAACTGACCGAGTAGACCTGATTATATATAAACTGTTTAACCCCAACCATGAGGGTGTTTAGTTAGTAGTTATTATTAGTAACTGACGAGTAGAACTTATATATATAAAATGTTTAACCCAACCATGTAGGGTGTGTAGTGATAGTTTATTATAGTAAACTGACCGAGTAGACACGTAGATATATAAACTGTTAACACCAAACCATGTGGGGTGGTTTAGTGATAGTTATTCTAGTAACTGACCGAGTGAGAACTTATATATCATAAAACTGTTTAACCCCAACCATGTAGGTGTTTAGTGATAGTTATTATTAGTAAACTGATGAGTAGACACTTATATATATAAACTGTTTAACCCAAACCCTGAGGGTGTTTAGTGATAGGTATTATAGTACCTGGACAGATGAGACACATATATATATATAAACTGTTTAACCAAACCATGTAGGGTGTTTAGTGATAGTTCTTTTATAGGAACTGACGAGTGACATTATAATAATAAATGTTTATTACACCAAACGCATGTAGGAGTTGTTTAGTGATAGTTTAGATAGTAAATGACTGAGGAGACCACATATATAATAAATGTTCACCCAACCATGTGGGTTGTTAGTGATAGTTTATTATAGGAATGACCGAGTAGACACTTATATATATAAAAAGTTAACCCAAACCATTGTAGGGTGTTTAGTGATAGTTATTATAGAACTGAAAGAGTAGACACTTATATATTATAAACTGTTTAACCAAAACCATTGTAGGGTGTTTAGTGATAGTTATTAAGCAACTGGACAGGTCGACATTATATATAAAACTGTTTAACCCAAACCATGTAGTGGTGTTTAGTGAAGTTATTATAGTAACTGCTGAGTAGACACTTATATATAGCAAATGTTTACACCCAAAACCATGTAGGGTGTTTAGTATAGTTATTATAGAACTGACCGAGTAGACAATTATATATATAAAACTGTTTAACCCAAACATTAGGGTGTTTAGTGATAGTTATATAGGAAACTGACCGAGTAGACAATTATATTTAAAATGTTTAAACCCAAAACCATGTAGGGGTTTAGGATAGTTTATTATAGTAAACTGACCGAGTAGACACTTATATTCTAAACTGTTTAACCAAACCATTTTTGTAGGGTGTTTCGTGATAGTTTATTATATACATGACCGAGTAGGGACATGCGTTATATATAATAAACGTGTTTAACCCAAACCAGGTAGGGTGTTAAGTATAGTTATTATAGTTAACTGACCGGTAGACACTATATTATATATTAAAACTGTTTAACCCAACCATGTAGGGGTTAGTGATAGGTATATAGTAACTGACCGAGTAGAAATTATATATATATATACTGTTTAACCAAACCATGTAGGGTGTTTAGTGATGCGTTGATATATAAACGGGACCGAGTAGGGACACATATATATATATAAACTGGTTAACCCAACCAGGTAGGGTGGTTAGTGATCGAGTTTATTATAGTAACTGACCGAGTAGACACATATAGATATAACTTGTTTAACCCACACCATGTAGGGTGTTATGATTAGAGTTATTATAGTAAACTGACCGAGTAGACACATATAAATATAAACTGTTTAACCCAAATCCATGTAGGGTGTTTAGTGATAGAGTTTAGATAGTAACTGACCGAGTAGACACTTATATATATAAACTGTTTAACCCAAACCATGTAGGTGTTTGTGATAGATATGATTAGTAACTGGACCGAGTAGACACTTATATGATATAAAACTGTTTAACCCAAACCATGTAGGGTTTTAGTGATAGTTATTTAGTAATCTGACCGAGTAGAAATTTATATTATAATAAACTGTTTAACCCAATAACCAGTAGGGTGTGTAGTGATAGTTATTATAGTAAACTGACGAGTAGACACATTACATATATAAACTGTTTAAACCCAAACCAGTAGGGTGTTAGGTGTTTATTTCTGTAACTGACCGAGTAGAAACTTATATATATAAAACTGTTAACCCAACCATGAGGGGTTTAGTGATAGTTATTATTAGCTAAATGACCGAGTTGACACTTTAATAATGAAACTGATTTAACCCAAACCATGGTAGGGTGTTAGTGATAGGTATTATAGTAAATGACCAGTAGACATATATATATAATGTTAACAAACAGGAGGTATAGGTTTTAGTAAACGCCGAGTGACACTGGTATGTGGGTGTTAGTGCTAGTTAATTATTATAATTGATGAGTAGACACTTAATATATAAACTGTTTAACCCAAACATGTAGGGTGTTAGTGAAGTTTAATTATATTAATTGATGAGTAGGAAACTTCTATATTTAAATTATATATTAAAATGCCCTGGAGATAAAACTAACCGTTCAGTACATGGGTGGATTCAACCACACCCCAGACACAAGGTTCAGTGTTAACCACTAGGCTAACTGGTGCTGATCTATGTAATATAATGGATAAACATGTAATAAAATGGAGACATGTGTATAATTATAATGGATACAAAGATAAATCTGGAATAAAAATGGAACATTAATGCATACGTGTGTAATATAAATGGATACACAGGTTAATACAAGAGACATAATATTATAATGTGTAATATATGGATAAAAGATTACTATGTAATTAAAATGGAACAGTGAATATATGGATACACATGTAATAAAATGGTACATAATATACATATGTAAGTAATGGATACAACGATACATATGTTAATAAAATGGATACCATAGGAACATATGTAATATATTGGTACAACATGTAATCGAATGGATACATATGAATATAACAGGAGACAGATACATATGAATAAAATGGATACATAATAGATACATATGTAATATACATTACAACATTACATATGTATATATGGGATACACCTTGTAAATAAGTGATACATGTATATATAACGGTACAAAAGATACTGTGTAATAAAAATGTATACATATCGGATACAAATAGAGACAATGTAATAAAATGGATAGATGTAGTGGACATTGTTTGCAGGTTTCATGGTCAGTTAATAAAAAGATGGATGAGTTTCTGCAAAAAGGAATGTTACAAGTTACTGGTATTGATCAATAAGTAGAGTTGATCCAGGGAAAATTTCCAATTGTCACTTGGAGTCAGGAGGAATTTTTTCCCCTCTTCATAAATTTTGGTGGGTTTTTTGAATTCCTTGGCTCAACAGTTAGGCAGGAAATGAAGGATATTGCTAGATGGGTTGACTGGATGGCACGATGTCTTTATTATACTCTACTATATTACTGTGTGTAAATAATGGATACCCAACTAGATAGTTGTGTAATATAATGGAAGATATGAAAATATAATGCATACAAGTGATAATATAGGGGATACAAATGGATGCATATGTAATATAGATGAATAGAAATAGATACATGTATAAAATAATGGATAGAAATGGATACCTATGTAATATACTGATACACAATGGGTACACATTTAATTAATGGATGCATATGTAATAACTGTAAAGAAATGGTGTACACTGTAATATAATGGATACATATGTCTATATAATGGATGCAGATGGAATAATGAAAGATACAGTGTAAAAAAGAATGGATAGAAATGGATATATATGTGATATACACGGATACATATGTAATATAATGGATGATATGTTATAGTAATGATACAGAGTAAACATAATGAGTACATATGTAATATAATGAATGAGAAAGAGATACATGTAAACAAAACAATGGATAGAATGGATACAGTGTAATATACTGTATACAAATGGTACACATGTAATATAATGGGTGAAATGGATACAGCTGTTTATATAAACTGTTTAACCCAAACCATGTAGGGTGTTTAGTGATAGTTAATTATAGTAACTGACCGAGTAGACACTTATATATATAAACTGTTTAAAAAACTGTTTAACCCAAACCATGTAGGTGTTTAGTGATAGTTAATATAGTAACTGACCGAGTAGACACTTATATATATAAACTGTTTAACCCAAACCATGTAGGGTGTTTAGTGATAGTTATTTAGTAACTGACCGAGTAGACACATTATATATATAAACTGTTTAACCCAACCATGTAGGGTGTTAGTGATAGTTATTATAGTAACTGACCGAGTAGACACATATATATATAAACTGTTTAACCCAAACCATGTAGGGTGTTTAGTGATGTTATTTATCTAGTAACTGACCGAGTAGACACTTATATATATAAACTGTTAACCCAAACCATAGGGTGTTAGTGATAGTTATTATAGTAAATGACGAGTTAGACACTTATAATATG
>JAACNH010008729.1:0-12420 GCA_019447015.1 Hymenochirus boettgeri
ATAACAGGAAGGGGTCAGGGACCCCCATATAACAGGAAGGGGTCAGGGACCTTCATATAACAGAAGGGGTCAGGGACCCCCATATAACAGGAAGGGATCAGGGACCCCCATATAACAGGAAGGGGTCAGGGACCCCCATATAACAGGAAGGGGTCAGGAACCCTCATATAACAGGAAGGGGTCAGGGACCTCCATATAACAGGAAGGGGTCCGGGATCCCCATATAACAGGAAGGGGTCAGGGCCCTCCATATAACAGGAAGTGGTCAGGGACCCCCATATAACAGGAAGGGATCAGGGACCTCCATATAAAAGGAAGGGGTCAGGGACCTCCATATAACAGGAAGGGGACAGGGACCCCCATATAACAGGAAGGGGTCAGGGATCCCCATATAACAGGAAGGGGTCAGGGACCCCCATATAACAGGAAGGGGTCAGAGACCCCATATAACAGGAAGGGGTCAGGGACTAATGTACACACTGTGTTCCAGGGTTCGGACAGACATGTTTAGGGTTAAAGGTCATTTTTGTTCCTTGCAGATTTCATGGAAGCCGGACTTTCAGCTGATGGAGGGTCCCCTGAAAAGGAAATCCCTTGTGCTGGAGGGCAGAAAGAAAGTGAGTTGGGGGAACAGAACACAATGGGGGGGCTGCAGGAGGAGTTTCCATGTGAAATAGGAAGGAGGTAGAGTCCTCAGAACCCCTGAACTACGTTCAGTTGATTGGGGGATTCTAGGGACCCCAGACCATGTGTATACTGCACCACAGTCCTCAATGGAGACCAGACCAGGGACAGTTGATTGATTGTAAAACTGCTCCTTGTCGCCATCTAGTGGCTGCTCGATGTTACATCCCATATCCCATGTGCTTGGTCACCTGCTAGATGGGTCTTTGTGCCACTGTCCTACATAAAGGGTTAATGATGTGAGTTGGAATCTGGCACAGTCATTCAATAGCCGTAGCCCGCTGGCCTATAACGATGGCCGGTTGATGTTCACTGAGTGTTTATTGGTCTTTCCCTTACAGGCCTCATCCCGCACATGGAACCTTTACTATGCCGTGCTGGTGAGACGGACCCTGTGCTTCTACAGCGACGGGAAACATTCCAGCAAGGTAAGGGTTAATGTACTGTCCTTTCATTTAAAGGGACAGCTAATAGTTTAATTCTGTCCCCATGTGTCTCCCTGGCAGAGATCAGTGTCCGCTCCCCCGTTACATCTCACAGGAGCCAAGTGTTTCCCAGTCACCGGCTACAGCAAGAGGAGCGACTGTTTCCAGCTGCAGTAAGTAGAGATATTATTTCAGGGCCACACGGGGTCATTGTGACCGTCACGAACGCCAGTTTGCTGGGCACGTGAACTGACCAATCAATCGGTATTCACTGCCACCACTTTATGGCCTTAAAGTCGCCCCAAAAACACTCTTGACTCTCACTGACTATGCACACCCCTGTCCTGGCAGCTTAATGGTTAACACTACCATTCACTCCAGCAACTAACTGGTTAATTAGCATCAGTCCTTCACAAGCAGTCACAGAGTTAATTTGCATTTACACTGCACACTCCATTCAAACACATATAAACTTATCAGAGGCTACTGAGTTCTTTTAGAGCATCAAAGACAAAACTTATTACATTTTAGATTTAATATTCCAAAAGGTGGACAGTGCATATAATACAAAAATAAAATAAAATGGTGTTACAATAAAATGACACACAATAGGTACAACAGTTATAGGAAATAAAAAGGATAAAAATATTCACAGACCCTACTCACTAGAAGAAGTCCTGTATCCCGGGGCGGGAAGAAACATCGGGTCCATACACACGTTTTTAGCATGTCCCCAAGTATGAACAACATTATTTGGGCTACAAGGCTTTTTAAGCTATTTGATGAACCACCCCCCTCCTGGTTATTGCATGAGGTGGGAGTGTCTAGCAATGTCCAGATTTACGACTAGCCAAAAGCATTCATTCCCCCTCAGTTAGACAGATTCCATATAAATGTAGATATGTACATTGTATTGGGATATTGACCACATATTCCTCTCCTGTATTAATTATCAATTCCTCCAATACCAAACATGACCTGTGTATAATCCATATTTCCCAAGATATTAATAACTCGCCTTGGCAAGGGAATAAGGGCTCCATGTTGGGTATCATATTGATGGGCCTACCTTTCCATTCCTACATATAATATTGGTTTCTGTCTTACACATTCTAATACCGAAATATATTTATTTTACATGTATGACTGTCCTTAAAATGACCTCTTAGTCCCCACCAGACCCCTAGCTGTAGAGAATTCCAGATACACGGTTCGGCCCCACATTGTCTGGAAAAGGAGACCTGGTTCCATGCTTCACTAATCGTAATATAAACAATAGGACTGTTCCAGGGTGGAATGGTATTTTTATTGGTCCTTTGCAAGAACTAATACCAATAGTTAACCCATTCTTGCCAATTCACTACACACTTTCCTGACAGTGACAGTTTGATGCATTTCCCTACCCATAATCTTTCCTCTTAGATTATCGGACGGATCGGAATTCCTTCTACAGGCCCCGTCCCCTGCGATTCTCACTGAGTGGGTGTCTAAACTGCAGCATAACGCAGGTGAGCGATCATGGCCAAGGTAGGGGTTAATGTGACACATGGACAGTGGTGTATTAATGCCACACATGGTGGGCAGAGGTGGGTTAATGTGACACGGGTGAGCAGCTGTGTATTAATGCCACACATGGTGGGCAGCGGTGGGTTAATGTGACACGGGTGAGAAGCGGTGGGTTAATGTGACAAGAGTGGGCAGCGGTGGGTTAATGTGACACAGGTGAGCAGTGGTGGGTGAATGTGACACGGGTGAGCAGCGGTGGGTGAATGTGACACGCGTGGGCAGCGGTGGGTTAATGTGACACGGGTGAGCAGCGGTGGGTTAATGTGACACGGGTGAGCAGTGGTGGGTTAATGTGACACGGGTGAGCAGCGGTGGGTTAATGTGACACGCTTGGCAGGCGGTGGGTTAATGTGACCGGTGAGCAGGCGTGGTAATGTACACGCGTGGGCAGAGGTGGGTTAATGTGTCACGGGTGGGCAGCGGTGGGTTAATGTGACACGGGTGGGCAGCGGTGGGTTAATGTGACATGGGTGGGCAGCGGTGGGTTAATGTGACACGTGGGCAGCGGTGGTTTATGTGACACGGTGGGCAGCGGTGGGTTAATGTGACATGGGTGGGCAGCGGTGGTTTAATGTGACACGGGTTAATGTGTCCGGTGGGCAGCGGTGGGGTTAATGTGAACACGGGTGAGCAGCGGTGGGTTAATGTGACACGGGTGGGCAGCGGTGGGTTAATGTGACACGGGTGGGCAGCGGTGGGTTAATGTGACACGGGTGGGCAGCGGTGGGTATGGACGGGGTTGGCAGCGGTGGGTGAGTGGGACCCGCAAGTTGGGCAGAGGTGGTTAATGTGTGACAGGGCTTTGGGCAGCGGTGTGGGTTAAGTGACACGGGTGGCGGCAGCGGTTCGGTTAATGTGACACGGTGGCAAGGGTGGGTAATGTGACACGGGTGGGCGGGCGGGGGTTTAATGTGACAGAGGTGGGGCAGCGGTGGGTATTGAAGGGGGGCTACAGGGGTTATTGAAGGTTATGTTCAACGGGTGGGCAGCGGTGGGTTAATGGACCCGGGTTGGCTAGCCGGTGGGTTACTGTGACAAGGGTTAAATGTTTTGTCACAGGTGGCAGGCTGGGGTGGGGTTAAGTGTATCAAGGGTGGGCAGGTTGGGTGGGTTAAGTGACACGGGGTGGCAGTGGTGGTTGAAGTGTAGGGTGGGCAGGGTGGGGTCATGTGGAACACGGGGTGAGCAGCGGTGGGTTAATGTGACACGGGTGGGCAGTGGTGGGTTAATGTGACACGGGTGGGCAGTGGTGGGTTAATGTGACACGGGTGGGCAGTGGTGGGTTAATGTGACACAGGTGGGCAGTGGTGGGTTAATGTGACATGGGTGGGCAGCGTTGGGTTAATGTGACACGGGTGGGCAGCGGTGGGTTAATATGACACGGGTGAGCAGTGATGGGTTGATACTTATTGTCCCAGTTGGATGTTGGGTGTATTAATCCTTCATATTTTGTCTCTGTAAAGGATTTAAGGATTCGGATTTGCTGGGAGACGTCTGGAGCTCAATTTCCTCTCCTCATCACAAGAGCAGGTGGGTCCCACTTCTTGGGTTGGTATGTAGGAAGACTCTCCCTGTACACATCAGATTCTCACCCATGGGATTTCTGGTCCAGTCTGTTTGTATACGTAGAACTGTAGGAAGGTGTGTAAATTAACTGTAGGTGTCTGATACAAGCCACCAATTGACAGTGAGGAGGAGGAGGAAATTCACTTCCATATGCAGCTGGCAAAGGCTGCAGGTTTGGGGCATGTTCTATGATAGTTACACGTCCTTTATCCACAAAGACACTGTTCCCCAAGTGTCCCCTCTAGTCATTTATATACACAGAGCCTGGTTCTCAATGTCCCTCCGTAATCTTTATACACAGAGAACCCTTGTTCCCATTGTCCCCTTCTACTAAGTCTTTTACACAGAACCTTGTTCCCAATGATTTCCCCCTCCTCGAAGTCATTTATACCAAAGACCCTTTGTTCCAACTGCCCTTCCTAACTAGTCCTTTATACACACAGACCTTGTTTGCCCATGCTCCTTCTAATCCATTATACACAGATCCCTGTTCCCGATGCTCCCTTCTAAAGTCATTTATAAACACGAGACTGTGTTCCCATGTTCCCTTCCTAAAGTCATTTCTTACACAGATGACCTTGTCCCAATGTGTCCCTTCTAAGTCACTTTGGTATTACACAGAGCCCTTGGTTCTCCATGTCCCCTCAAGTCATTTATAGCAGCAGAGATACTGTTCCAATGCTCCCCTTCTAAGTCATTTATCCCAGATCCTTGTCCCTTCCCTCCTAGTCATTTATACACTAAGACGACCCTGTTTCCCAATGGTCCCTTCTTCAAGTCATTATATACACATGACCTTGTGCCAATATCCATCATCGCCAAGCTGTCACCATCTTCTAAGTCAGTTATACACAGAGACCCTGTTCCCATGTCCTTTAGTCCATTTATAAACCAGAGCCTGTGTTCCCAATTCGCCTTCTAGAGTCCTTATTGATACAAGACCTTTGTTCCCATGGTCCTTCAAGTCATTTATACCACAGAGCACCTTGTTCCCAACTGCCCCTTCTAAGTCATTTATACATCAAGCCTTGTTGTCTCCAATGTCCTTCCTAAATCTTTATACACGAGACCCTTTGTTCCCATGTCCCCTGTCTAAGTCATTTATTACAACGTCCAATCCTTCTACGTCCTTTCCAGAGACCCCAGGTCCCCTTCTAAGTCATTTTATATACAACCAGAACCTTTGTTCCCCAAGTCCCTTCTAAGGTCATTTTATCCACAGAACCATTTGTTCCCATGCCCGTTCTAAGTCATTTATACACAAGACCCTTCGTTTCCAATGCCCTTTAGTCCATTTATAACACAGAAGACCTTGTTCCCAATGTTGCCCGTTCTAAGTCCATTTTACACAGAGACGCCCTTGTTCCCAACATTGTCCCTTCTAAGTCAATTGATAACATGACCTTGTTCGCTCACTGTTCCTTCTAAGTCGCTTATACCCATAGACCTTGTTCCCATTCCCTTCTAAGGCGCATTTATACAGAACCCTCTACCATGTCCTCTAGTCAATAACCAGACCTTGTTCCCAATGCCCTTCTAAGGTCATTATATACACCAGAGACCTCTCCCAATGTCCCTTCATAATATTTAATACACAAGACCTTGTTTCTCAATGTCCCTTCGAATCGTTATACACAGATGACATCGTTCCTCAATTCCCTTTCTAAGTCATTATACACAGAGACCTCGTTATCCCCAGCCCTTCTAGAGCATTTCTTACACAGAACCTCTTTCCCAATGGCCCGTTCTAATCTTATACACAGGACCGCCTTGTTTCTCCAATGTCCCTTCATAAGTCACTTATACGACAGAGACCCCTTGTCCCAAGTTCCCTTCTAAGTCTATCATTAAAGCACAGAGACCTTGTTCCCAATGTCCCTCTAATCATTTATCAACGAACCTTGTTCCCAATGTCCCTTCGAAGTCATTTATACACCGAGACACCTTGTCCCAATGTCTCCTTCTAAGGCTGTATACACTAGATCCTTTGTTCCAATGTCCCCTTCAGAGTCTTTATACACGAGAACCTTGTTCCCCATGCTCCCTCTAGCTAACAAGGAACTTTCTAATTCCTCAAGAATCATTACACAGAGACCTTGTTCCGCCAATGTCCCTTCTAAGCTTTAACAAGACGCTTTTTCCCAATGCCTTAGTCATCCATACTGTCCAAGTCCCCCCTAAGTTTATACACAGAGACCGTTGTTTCCCATGTCCCTTCTAAGGTCATTTATACACACAGAGACCTTGTTCCCACAATGGTCCCCTTCTCAGTCCAGTTTATATCCAGAGACCTTGTTCTTCTCTAAATTAATCGTACCACGTTCTCAATGTCCTTAGTATTTATACACAGAAACCTTTGTTCCCAATGCTCCCTTCTAAGTCATTATAACACAAGACCTTGTTTCTCTCAACTGTCACTCTCCTCAGTCATTTATACCACAAGACCTCTGGTTCCCAATGTCCCTCATCCTTTATCAGTTGTAATGTCCGAAGAGTTTTATACACATAGACCTTTGGTTCCCAATGTCCCTTCTAAGTCATTTATACACAGAAGACCTGTGTTCCCAATGCCCTTCTAATCATTTATAACACAGAGACCTGGTGTTCCCAATGTCCCCTTCTAAGTCATTTATACTACGAACCTATCGTTCCACATGTCCCCTTCTAAGTCATTTATACTACACAGAGACCTTGTTTCCCATGTCCTTCAGTCTTTATGCACAGAGACCCTTTTCATGTCCCTCTAATCTAACACGCCTCTCCAATGTCTTTAAGTCATTTATACCAGAGACCTTGTTTCCCAATGTCCCTTCATTAAGTCCGTTATACAGAGACCTGACACTCTCTTCATGTCCCTCTAAGTCATTTTATACAAGACACTTGTTCCATGTCCCTTCTAAGTCATTTAACACAGAACACCTTGTCCCAATGTCCCTGTCTAGTCATTTATACAAAGACCCATTGTGCCTCAGAGTCCCTCTAAGTCATTAACACAGAGACCTTGTTTCCTCAATGTCCCTTCTAAGGCATTGTATACACAGAGGACCTCTGTTCCATGTCCCTTCCCAAGTCATTTTTACACAGAGACCTGTTCCCAATGTCCCGTTCTATGTCATTTTATATACATGAGACCGTTGTTCACAATGTCCCTCCTTCATTTATACACATGACCTTGTTTCCAACTGTCCCTATCTAAGTCATAACACAGAGACCTTGTCCCAATGTCCCTTCTAAGATCATTTATACAGCATATACCTGTTCCCAATGTCCCTTCTAAGGATACCAACATCTTCGCAATCTAATATAACACAGAGACCTTGTTCCCAATGTCCCTTCCTAAGTCCTGTATACACGAGACCCTCCAGTCCCTAATTTTTTATAATTAACCGACTTCCTCATGAGCCTCTAGTTGTATACACAGAGACCTCAGTTGCCCAACTGTCCTTCTAAGTCATTTATACACAGAGAACCTCTGTTCTCCAATGTCCCTTCTCATCATTTATACCAGAGACTTGTCTCCATATTCCCTTCTATCAGTCATTTATACACAGAGCCTTGTTCCCAATGTCCGCTCTAAGTCCATTTTATACCATGAGACTTGTTCCCAATGGTCCCTTCTAATTGCTTTATACACGAGCCCTTGCCCAATGTCCCTTCTAAGTCTTTATACAACAGAGCCTTTCCTTCAAGGGTCCCTTCTCAGGACATTTATACACAGAGACCCTTGGTTCCCACTGTCCCTTCAACGTCGTTATATACAACTAACCTTGGTCATTCCTGGTCTTTTAACCAGACTGGGTCTCAGTCCCTCTAGTCATTGATACCAGAAGACCTTGTTCCCAATTCTCTTCTAGTCATTTTATCAATACCATCCCTGAGTCATAGACAGAAACCTTGTTGTCACAGAGCCCCTGCTACGTCATGTTATACACGAGACCGGGGTTCCCAATGCCCTTCTAATCTAGTCATTTAAAGACACCAGAGACCACCTGTTCCCAATGTCCCCTTCTAAGTCATTATACTACAGTCCAGACCTCCTGTCCCAATGCCCTTCTAATCCATTTAATACACAGAGACCCCATTGTTCCCCATGGTCCCCTTCTAAGGCCATTTATAACAGAGACCTCTGTTCCGCAATGTTCCCTTCTAAGTCATTTTACACAGAGCAACCCTTAGTTCCCAATGTTCCCTTCTCAAGTCATTTATAACACAGAGAACCTTGTTCTACAATGTCCTTTAATCATTTAACACAGAGACCTTCAACCCCTTCTAGTCTTAGGACTTGTCCCAATGTCCCTTCTAAGTCATTTATATACCAGAGACCTTGTCTCAATGTCCCTTCTAGTCCAATTTTATCCCCGAGACCTTGTTTCCCAAGGTCTCCCTTCTAAAGTCATTTATACCACATAGACCCCTGTTTCCCAATGGTCCCTTCGAATCTAATCTTATACACGACGACCTTGTTCCCAATGTCCCTTCTAAGTCATTTATCAAGATCCTCGTTCCCATGTCCCTTCTAAAGTCATTATACACAGTAGACCTTGTCTCAATGTCCCTAACGCATTCTACAAGCTGTCACTTCCCTATTTAATCCAGAGACCATGCTTCTCATGTCCCTTCTAATCATTTATACACAGAGACGATCTTTCCCCCAATGTCCCTTCTAAGTCATTATTATACAGAGACCTCGGTTCCCCAATGTCCCTTCTAAGTATTTATCAACAGATGACCTTGTCCTCATGTCCTTCTAAGTCATTTACACAGAGACCTGTCTGCTCCCAATGTCCCCTTCTAAGTCATTTTATACACAGAACCTTGGTCTCAATGTCCCTTCTAGTCAATTTATACCAGAGACCTTGTTCCCAAGGTCCCTTCAATCATTTTATACCAAGCACCATTGTTTCCCAGTTCCCCTTCTAAAGTCATTTATATCTTACACAGAGATACCTTGTTCCCATGCCCCTTCTATTCATTTTATAACACTGAGACCCTTGGTGTTCCCATGCCCTTCTAAGTCATCTATACAGAGACCTGTTCCCAATGTCCCTTCTAAGTCATTTATCCAGAGACCTTGTTCCCAATGTCCCCTTCTTCAAATTCATTTTAGCACAAGACTCGTTCTCAATGTTCCCTTCTAAGTCATTTTATACACAACCCTTGTCCCTCAATGTCCCTTCTAAGTCTTTATACACTAGAGACCTTGTCCCCAATGCCCTTCTAAGTCATTTATACACCGAGACCTTTGCGTCCCAATGTCCCCTTCTAAGTCATCATTTAATACACAGAGACCTTGTTAGTGCCCTAAGTCTTACACAAACTTCTCTCAATCCTTTAATCGATACACAGAGACCCTTGTTCCCCACTGTCCCTTCATAAAATTTTGTTTCTTTATACACAAGACCTTGCTTCTTCCCACTTCTAAGTCATTAACCGACCTTCTCCAAGTCCCTTCTAAGTCATTTATCACGAGACCTTGTTCTCCATGTCCCTTCTAAGTCATTTATACACAGAGACCCTTGTGCTCTCAATGTCCCCTTCTAAGTCCATTTATACCCAGAGCAACCGTTGCTTTCTCATCTCCCTTCTAAGTCATCTTAACCAGACCGGCCTGTTCCCAATGTCCTATCTAAGTCATTTAAACAGAGTCCGAACAGAGACCTGTTCAACCTATGACGCACCTATGTCCCTTCTGAATGTCCTTTTATACACGAGACGGCATAACTTCTTCCAGATCGATCTCCTTCTAAGTCATTTATACACAATAGACCAAATTGGTTCTTTCCCCAATGTCCCTGTCTCCTAAGATCCTTTATTATATTTTTTTAAATTTACGACACGAGGAACCTTGTTCTCAATGTCCTTCTAAGTCCATTTAACACAGAGACTTGTTCCCAATGGCCCCTTCTAATCCTTTATACCAGAGACCCGTGGTTCCGCACTGCCCCTTCTAAGGCATTTATACCAAAGACCTCTCGTTCCCAATGCCCCTCTAGGCCTTTTACCAGAGACCTGGGTTCCCAATGCCCCTTCTAAGGTCATTTATACACGAGACCTTGTTCCCAATGCCCCTTCTAAAGTCCTTTATGCCAGATAACCTTGTTCCCATGTCCCTTCTAAGTCTTTATACACAGAGAACCTTGGTCCCAGGGTCCCTTCTAAGTCATTTATACACAGAGACCTTGGTTCCCAATGTCCTTCTAAGTCCTTTTACCAGAGACCCTGCGTTCCCAATGCCCTTCTAATCATTTCACAGAGGACCTGGTTCCATTCCCTTCTAAGTCATTTATATACAGAGACACTTGTTCTCAATGTCCCTGCTACGGCATTTATATACAGAGACCTGGTTCCCAAGGTCCCTTCTAAGTCTTTATACACAGAAGACCTCGGGTCCCAATGTCCCTTCTTAGTCATTTAACACAGAGACCTTGTTCCCAAATTCCCCTTCTAGTTCTTTAGTCACAAGACCTTGTTCCCTGTCCCCCCTTCTAAGGTCATTTATACACAGACCTTGTTCTCATGTCCCCTTCTTAATCCATTTATCACCAGAGACCTCGGTCTCAATGTCCCTTCTCAGTCCATTTATAACACGAGACTTTGGCTCCCAATGGTCCTTCTATTCATTTATATACAGAGACCTTGTTCCCACTGTCCCGTCTATCATTTATACACGAGAACCTTGTTTCAATGTCCCTTCTAAGTCTTTATAACACAGAGACCTTGTTCCCAATGCCCCTTCTAAGTCCTTTATACACCGAGACCTTGTTCCCAAATGTCCCGTTCTAACCATTTCTACACAGAGAAACCTGGTTCCCAATGTCCTCTAAGTCATTTATACACAGAACCCTTGTTCCCAAGGTCCACCTTCTAAGTCCTTTATACACAGAGACCTGGTTCCAATGCCCCCTTCTAGTCTTTATACACAGAGAGCCCTGTTCCCAATGTCCCTTCTAAGACGTCATTTATACACGAGACCTTGTTCCCCAATGTCCCTTCTAAAGTCATTTCGAACCAAGACCTTTTTCCCAATGTCCCTTCTAATCATTATAACAGAGACCTTGCTCTCAATGTCCCATTCTAAGTCATTTATACACAGGAACCTTGCTCTCAATTTCCCCTTCTCAGGTCCGTTATACACCAGACCCTGTCCCAATGTTCCTTCTAATCATTTCTACACATAGACCTGTTCCCAATGTCCCTTCTCAGCATTAGAACATCAGAGACCTTGCTCTCATGTCCCTTTTTTCTTAACTCTAAGAATCATGTCTTTAATACACAGAGACCTTGCCGCTCAATGTCCCTTCTAATCATTTATACACAGATACCTTGTTTCCGCAATGTCCCTTCTAAGTCATTTCATACACATGAGACCTTGCGCTCACTGTCCCTTCTAGTCTTTATACACAATCCCTGGCTCTCATGTCCTTCTAGTCATTAATATAACACAGAGACTTGTTCTCAATGTCCACCTTCTAAGTCATTTATACCACCAAGACCTTGCTCTCAATGTCCCATTCTCAGGTCTTTTATAAGACAGAGACCTGTTTCTCAATGTCCCTCTAAGTCTTTATACACAGAGACCTCGTTCCCAATGTCCCTTCCTAAGTCATTTATACACAGAGACCTTGTTTCCCAAATGAATCCCTTCTACGTCATTTATACAGACCTTTTCCCAATGTCCCTTCTAAGTCATTTATAACAGAGACCTTGTTCCAATTCCACTTCTCATTCATTTATCCCCGAGACCTTTGTTCGCAATGCCTTCTAGGTCACACAGAGTCTGTTTAAATGATCTCCTGGTAGTCATACAAGTCCCTAAATTTGGATCTGGTCACTAACCTTTGAGGTGATGGCAGTTTCTCCCCCAATCCATATCGGGATGTTCTATGATAGTTACCCTTATATTGATTGGGGAGAACTGCCATCACCTCAAATGTTATTACCAGATCCAAATTTAGGGGAGAACTGCCATCACCTCAAATGTTATTACCAGATCCAAATTTAGGGACTTGATATCTACTAACCAGGAGCTCATTATAAACAAGATCTCTGTGTGACTTAGAAGGGACATTGAGAACAAGGTCTCTGTGTATAAATGACATAGAAGGGACATTGGGAACAAGGTCTCTGTGTATAAATGACTTAGAAGGGACATTGGGAACAAGGTCTCTGTATAAATGAC
>JAACNH010008730.1:0-12420 GCA_019447015.1 Hymenochirus boettgeri
TTTTAGCACCTTACTTTAAATAAGTGGTATTCGGAGGCCCTAGTTTTAAGCAACTCCTTTAATACGTGTCTAGTTCGGCAGGCCCTAAGTTTTAGCACAGATACTTGAAATACAGTGTCTAGTTTTCTAGGAGGCCCTAGTTTTGCACATGAACTTTTAAATACATTGTCTAGTTCCTGAGGCCCTAGTATTAGCACATTACTTAATACAGTGTCTAGTTCTGGAGACCCTAGATTTAGCACACCTTTAAATACAGTGTCTAGTTCTGGAGGCCCTATTATTAGCCACAGCATACTTAAATCGTGTCTAGTTCCGAGGCCCTATATTTAGCACATTTATTTAAATAACAGTGTCTAGTTCTGGAGGCCCTTATATTTAGCACACTCACTTTAAATACAGTGTCTAGTTCAGAGGCCCTAAGTATTTTAGCACGTAATAGTCATAACATTGATAAAGTTGGTGTGGCCTTGGCAAAGTGGGCGTGTTCAAAGGTTTTGCTATTTACAGTAAGGGCCACTTGGTTATATTTGCCCCCCAGGTCAAAAGGTCCCAGTCCTCACCTGATGATCCACCACCATGACAAGCTTTCTACTGTACCTCACATGGAGGCAGCTCGCCATTTAACAGAGAAAGTAAGGTCTGTCTGTGGCCCTGAGTAAAACATTGTGTGTGGCCCCAAACTGTGACCATTTAAAGGGCATGTCCAGCATAAAAAACTTTTTATAGTCATGTAGATCACCCCCCAAACCCTATTTTTGCATTATGTATATTTGCCAAGATGCCTTTGAAGGGACTTACCTGACCCAATCCCTGGCCATTACTCTGTTTTGCGGCGTTTCTTTCTGGTTGCGTTCAGTCCCGCCCAATTACCTGACAGCCACGACCAGGAGGTAGAGCGGCTGTCAGCGCAAAGCCTCACTTCGCGTGTTTTTGCTCGAAAAAGGAGAAGGGGGCGGAGAGCAACCGAAGTCCCTTTGAAGTCCCTTCAAAGGCATCTTTGGCAATTATACATAATGAGAAAATAGGGTTTAGGAGGATGCTCTACATGACTATAAAATGCTGGACTTACCCTTTAAATCCTATAGTTTGTGTCCCCCCTTTGTGTTTAAGCCCTGGGCATTTTCCCTTTTGGTTCCTATCCTAAAACCAAACCTAAACAGAGAAGCAAAGTTTTGGAAGTGTTTAACTACTTTGCCAGCTCTAACAGTGTTCACTTTCTGTAATTATTTTATTTCCAAGAGCACATTTTAAAGATATAAAGGAACATTTGTTTAGATACGATACAGTAATATAGATGCCATCTGTTTTTCTTTTTCTCTTTGCATTTATTAAGGTAGCTCTTTCCATGCTTCAAGTGTAACCTACCTTCAGCTTAATATATCCCTTGATTTCTCACCTGCATCTAATTTCAAATGCCTGCTCAATAAACTTAACAAGATTACACCTGGCACCACTTATACTGGATGATTTAGTCAACCGTGGCTTAATAACCAACTTCATTGTCTTCAAAAACATATAAACTTAAAGGAGAAAGTGTTTCAATGAAGCTTTTCCAACCTAAAGAGATAAAAGTTACTAAATGATCCAATGAAAACTAAAGAACCTAGATTGTCTATCCCTTAACGTTCCTTTTTAAGGACCATGAATAGTCTTTTAAAAAGAGTTTTGTTTTCTCTGTGTCTCAAGCTGGGTACACACAGTACCGATAAAGCCCCAATACCGTCGGATCCAACAGTATCGGGGCTTTATCGGTACTGTGTGTATCTTATTTTTCCGAACGTGCACGCGGCCGCTGAATGATCGGGTCGGCCGAACACTGGTCCAGAAAAGAGGGAAATTTTCCCTCACCCGTGGTAGACTCCCTATAGGGGAGTGGGCTGAGGGAACACAGATTCCCGAGCGTTCTCCCTATGCTGTGCATAGGGGGAGCGCTTGGGACTGTGTGGCGCCCGATAGTTTGAAAAATGACAGACAGGATCTTGTAGATCCTGTCTGTCATCTTTCAAAGATCTTGCAGGTGTGCACCCAGCTTTACTTTAAATTCAGTGTCTAGTTCTGGAGGCCCTAGTATTTAGCACATTACTTTAAATACAGTGTCTAGTTCTGGAGGCCCTAGTATTTAGCACATTACTTTAAATACAGTGTCTAGTTCTGGAGGCCCTAGTATTTAGCACATCACTTTAAATACAGTGTCTAGTTCTGGAGGCCCTAGTATTTAGCACAATACTTTAAATACAATTGTCTAGTTCTGGGGCCCTAGGATTTAGCACATCACTTAAATACAGTGTTAGTTCGGAGGCCGTAGTATTTAGCACATCACTTTAAATACAGCTGTTATGGAGGCCCTAGTATTTGCACACACTTTAAAACAGTGTCTAGTTTGGAGGCCCTAGTATTGGCACACACTTTAAATTACAGTGTCAGTTCTGAGGCCCTAGTATGGCACATCACTTAAAATACAGTGTCTAGTCTGGAGGCCTAGTATTAACACCTACTTTAAATAGGCTAGGTTGGAGGCCCTAGTATTTGGCACACACTTTAAATACAGGTCTGTTCTGGAGGCCTAGTATTTAGCGCACTCACTTTAAATTACAGTGTCTAGTTCTGGAGGCCCTAGTATTGGCACATACTTTAAATACAGTGTCTAGTTGGAGGACCTAGTGATTGTAGCACATCACTTTAAATACAGTGTCTAGTTCTGGAGGCCTAGTATTTAGCACCATACTTTAAAATACAGTGTCTAGTTTGGAGGCCTAGTATTTAGCAACATACTTAAATACAGTGTATACTGAGAGAGGCCCTAGTTTTGGCACATTAACTTTATACAGTGTCTAGTTTGGAGGCCTAGTATTTAGCACATCACTTAAATACAGTGATGTTTGGAGCCCTAGTATTTAGCACATCACTTTAAATACAGTGTTTAGTTCTGGAGGCCCTAGTATTTAGACATCACTTTAAATACAGTTGTCTAGTTGTGGGCTAGTTTTTGGCACATCACTTTAAATACAGTGTCAGTTCTGGGCCCTAGTATTTGGCACATCCACTTTAAATAAGTGCTAGTTCTGGAGCCCTAGTATTGGCACATACTTTAAATACAGTGTCTAGGTTTGGAGGCCTAGTATTTAGCACATCACTTTAAATACAGTGTCTAGTGTGAGGCCCTAGTATTTAGCACATCACTAAATATAGACATAGTATGTAGTTCTGGAGGCCTAGTATTTAGCACATCTTAAAACAGTGTCTGTCTGGAGGCCTCGTATTAGCACACTACTTAATAAAGTGTTAGTTCTGGAGGCCCTAGTAGTTAGCACATACTATTAAATACAGTGTCTAGTTCTGGAGGCCTCTAGTATTTAGCACATTACTTTAAAATACAGTGTCTAGTTCTGGAGGCCCTAGTATTTAGCACATTACTTTAATACAGTGTCTAGTTCTGGAGGCCCTAGTATTTAGCACTTACTTTAAATACAGTTCTAGTTCGGAGGCCCTAGTATTTAGCACATACTTTAAATACAGTGTCTAGTCAGGCGGCCTCTAGTATTTAGCACATACTTTAAATACAGTGTCTAGTTCAGGAAGGCCTAGTATTTAGCACAATCACTTTAAATACAGTCTGAGTTCTGGAGGCCCTAGTTAGCACAATACTTTAAATACAGTGTCCTAGTTCAGGAAGGCCCTAGTATTAGCACAATACTTTAATACAGTGTCTAGTTCGGAGGCCTTAGTATTGCACAATACTTTAAAATACAGTGTCTAATTTGAGGCCCTAGTATTTGGCACACTTACTTTAAATACAGTGTCTAGTTCTGGAGGCCCTAGTATTTGGCACATCACTTAAATAAAGTGTCTAGTTCTGGAGGGCCCTAGTATTTGGCACATCACTTAAAACGTGTCTGGTCTGGAGGCCTAGTATTTAGCGCATCACTTTAAAATACGTGTCTAGTTCTGGAGGCTCTAGTATTAGCAATCACTTTAAATACGTGCTAGTTTTGGAGGCCCTAGTATTTGGCACACTACTTAAATACAGTGTCTAGTTGGAGGCCCTAGTATTAGGCACACTATTTAAATATACAGTGTCTGTTCTGGAGGCGGCCTAGATTTAGCACACTATTTAAATCAGTGTCCAGTTCTGGAGGCCCTAGTATTTAGCACATTACTTTAAATACAGGTCTAGTTCTGGAGGCCCTAGTATTAGCACATCACTTTAATACAGTGTCTAGTTTCTGGAGGCCCTAGTATTTAGCACACTACTTTAAATACAGTGTCAGTTCTGGAGGCCCTAGTATTTAGCACATACTTTAAATACAGTGTCTAGTTTGGAGGCCTAGTATTTGCACATACTAAAACAGTGTCTAGGTCTGGAGGCCTAGTATTTAGCAAATACTTAAATACAGTCATTCGGAGGCCCTAGTTTTACACATTACTTAAATACAGGGTCTAGTTCGGAGGCCCTAGTATTTAGCACAACACTTAAATACAGTGTCTAGTTCTGGAGGCCCGTATTTAGCACAATACTTTAAATACAGTTGTCTGATCTGGAGGCTAGTATTTAGCACATCATTAAATACAGTGTCTAGTTCTGGAGGCCCTAGTATTTAGTCACAATACTTTAAATACAGTGTCTAGTTTCAGGGCGGCCTAGTATTTAGACAATACTTTAAATACAGTGTCTAGTTCTGGAGTAGTATTTGCACATCACTTTAAATACAGTGTTAGTTCTGGAGAGGCCCTAGTATTTAGCACATACTTTTTAAACAGTGTCTAGTTCTGGAGGCCTAGTATTTGCACAATACTTAAATACAGTGTCTAATTCGGAGGGCCCTAGTATTTAGCACAATACTTTAAATACAGTGTCTAGTTCTGGAGGCCGTAGTATTTGCACATACTTTAAATACAGTGGTCTAGTTCTGGAGGCTAGTATTTAGCGATCACTTTAAATTAAAATGCTAGTTTCTGGAGGGCCTAGTATTTGCACATTATTTAAATACAGTGCTAGTTTGGAGGCCTAGTATTTAGCACATCACTTTAAATACAGTGTTCTAGTTCTTGGAGGCCCTAGTATTTAGCACATCACTTTAAATACAGTGTGTCTGTCTGGAGGCCCTAGTATTTAGCACACATTCTTTAAATACAGTGTCTAGTTCGGAGGCCTAGTATTTAGCACATACTTTAAATACAGTGTCTAGTTCTGGAGGCCCTAGTATTTGCACATCACTTTAAACACAGTGTCTAGTTCTGGAGGCCCTAGTATTTAGCACATACTTTAAATACAGTGTCTAGTTGGCTGGAGGCTCTAGTATTTAGCACATTACTTTAAATACAGTGTTTAGTTCTGGAGGCCCTAGTATTTAGCACATCACTTTAAAATACAGTGTCTAGTTCGGAGGCCTAGTATTTAGCACATTACTTTAAATACAGTGTTTAGTTCTGGGGAGGCCCTAGGTATTTAGCACACATTACTTTAAATACAGTGTTTAGTGGAGGACCTAGTATTTAGCACATTACTTTAAATACAGTGTCTAGTTTGGAGGCCCTAGTATTAGCACATACTTAAATACAGTGTTTAGTTCGGAGGCCCTAGTTTTTGGCACATTACTTTAAAACAGTGTCTAAGTTCTGGAGGCCTAGTATTTAGCCAACTTTAAATACAGTGTCTTAGTTTGGAGGGCCCTAGATTTAGCAACCTACTTTAAAATCAGTGTCTAGTTCTGGAGGCCCTTAGTATTAGCACATTACTTTAAATCAGTGTCTAGTTCTGGAGGCCCTAGTATTTGAACATTACTTAATACAGTGTCTAGATTCTGGAGGCCCTAGTATTTAGCACATTACTTAAAATACAGTGTCTAGTTCTGGAGGCCCTAGTATTTAGCCACAACTTAAATACAGTGCTAGTTCTGGAGGCCTAGTATTTAGCACATTACTTTAAATACAGTGTCTAGTTCTGGAGGCCCTAGTATTAGCACATACTTTAAATACAGTGTTCTAGTTCTGGAGGCAGTATTATTGCACATCACTTAAATACAGGTCTTAGTTCTGGAGGCCCTAGTATTTAGCACATTACTTAAATACAGGTTTAGTTTTGGAGGCCTAGTATTTAGCACATTACTTTAAATACAGTGTCTAGTTCTGGAGGCCCTAGTATTTAGCAACATACTTTAAATACAGTGAGTTCTGGAGGGCCTAGTATTTAGCACATTACTTTAATACAGTGTTTAGTTCTGGAGGCCCGTAGTATTTAGCACATCACTTTAAATACAGTGTTTAGTTTGGAGGCCCTAGTATTTAGCACAATACTTTAAATACAGTGTCTAGTTCTGGAGGCCCTAGTATTTAGCACAACACTTTAAATACAGTGTCTAGTTCTGGAGGCCCTAGTATTTAGCACATCACTTTAAATACAGTGTCTAGTTCTGGAGGCCCTAGTATTTAGCACATTACTTTAAATACAGTGTCTAGTTCTGGAGGCCCTAGTATTTGGCACATTACTTTAAATACAGTGTCTAGTTCTGGAGGCCCTAGTATTTAGCACATTACTTAAAATACAGTGTCTAGTTCTGGAGGCCCTAGTATTTGGCACATTACTTTAAATACAATGTCTAATTCAGGAGGCCCTAGTATTTAGCACATTACTTTAAATACAATGCAAATAGGTAGACTTTGAACTCCTTGCAAGTAATGAGCACTGGGTGCGTAGTGATAATTGCTGCTGAAAAAGCAATATGCAATAACCATATATAGTTCACCGCACACCAGTATCTCTTTAATGAGTCAACGTTTCGGAGCCAACATGGCCCCTTTCTCAAGACAAAACCAACACATAATGAAAACAGCAACCTGAAAAGAAAACAACCCAGGAAAGGAAGGTTGATGAGTGCCTTCTTAGAGGCTGGGTCAGCTGCCCAGCAAGGATCGTCTTGCTGCGGTAGCTGCTGCAGATGATCTGGCGATGAGACTGCATGACTCCAGTGCTGCATCCCCGATATACTGTATATTGCTGTTGGATGATATCCAGAAGAGCAGAGTTTGAAGGATCCTTAGTCAAAAAGGCAGCTAGAAAGGGGAAAGGGGTCAAAAGGAGCAAAAAGCCCTTCACTGAGCATAACAAATGGAGAAACACCTTCTTATAACAGAAGGCATCTTGTAGTCTCATGCTATATGAATAGCATTGCCCACAAATCATAAGAAACAAGAAGCAATTTCTTACTCCCATGTTCCCCGGAGATATGCAAAATAGTCCTTTATGTCCCTTAGCTAATGCATGTGTCCAGAACCGCTGGCTAATAACATGCAATATACCTTAATTGTATTTTTTAGGATGTCTAAACAGAGACTTGCATGGGTGTTCTGGTTCGTCCAGGTCCTGGACGTTAAGAACCTATAAGAGTGCCTTAACCAGCTCGTTAATAGTTTCCGGAGTAAAGGTGGTCTGGACTTCCTGTTCGGAAGATATGGAGTCTAGTTCTCCTTCCTCCGAATTCTCTCCTTCTTCCATAGAGAAAGAGACGAGTGAGGTTTCAATGGGTCTAGTCACTCTTGAAATCCTGGGTTCCGTTCCTGCTGGAGTTTCAGACTGCAGGATCTGGGACCTCGAGGGAGGATTCCTAAATGATTTCCGGAGTGTTTTAGCCAACTCGGTTCCAGATTTGCAAGTGCAGTCTGGAACCTATTGGAACTGCATGGCTCACAAAGAGGCCCAGAGTGAAAGGCTGGCAATTTTGTCTGGCAAATGGCTGTTTTAGAGCGGGACGGGAGTTTCTCCTTGGAAGACACGTTGAAAAAGGAAAAAAGGGGGACGATAGAGAGAAGGAAAAGGAAAAAAAAAATGGTGCCCCTTATATGATAGTAGGCTAAAGGGAAGCATAGGACTAGAGGGAACAGAAGGGATATAGAACTTAAGTCCTTAGGAGAAAAAGCTTCTTTGCAGAAGGGAGAAAAGGAAAAACACTTAGCCGAAGAAGCAAGCAGAAAGCAGGGCTGAGAGAGAATCACACTGCTGTTAGGCACCAGGATCGGAAACAGAGGAGCCCGAGAAGAACCACGCTGATGGAAGGAAAGTCCCACCCACAGAGAGAACTGAGGAAAGCCCGGGAGAGCAAGGAGGAGGAAGTCCTCCTCAGATGCCTGAGGGACATGATGTGCAGCCCTTCTGCAGCATTAGCAAGTGGCTTAGCCGCTGCTATATGCTGATTCCACGTAGGGAGCTGGTGGGGCCTGGAAGCCACCAGCTCTGGTTAGTGTGGAGGTCTGTCTTCTTAGTCCATTCTCCTGAAGCGGACACTTAAAAAACTGGAGGAGACTTCCTGTGCTCAGAGAGGTATACTACTATAACAGGAAGTCCTTTGCCCTCTATCCAGGTGTGGGTGCTGACTCCTCTATATCCAACCCTTGGTGGACCATAGACATCAGATATCAAAGAAACTTTAACAAGTTTTATTAGTGAGCACAAGTCATCACACAACGTTTCGGGGGGAATAATGTGCCTGAGGAAGGGTGCATGTTATTCTCCCCAAAACATTGTGTGATGACTTGTGGACACAAATAAAACTTGTTAAAGTTTCTTTGGAGTGCGACCCTCAGTTCTTTTAAGCTCAGAGAGGTATACCCTAAGGGGAGGAGCACGGGAAGCTTATTTCCTTCAAATTTAAGTGTCTGCTCCTGGAGAATGGTGCTTAACCCCCTGCGTTCCTGGGTCCCCCTGCAGGCTGGTAGAGGAATCTCTATTTGTGTCTGAGAAAGGCAGGCAACCCTCACAGCAACACAAAGAGATGAATTATGGTAGCTGACCCACAGGTTGGTTTCATAAATAATAATAATATGTTGTATGATTATGAACGTGCTCTGCCTATTGACTTTAGTTCCCCTTTAAATACAGTATCTATTTCTGTCTCCAAAAAAAGAAAAATAAATAAATTCATTGATAAAAACAAAATTCAATCAGCTTTAAAAATAGTAGGTGGGCGTTATAAAACATACAAAGATGTATATTTCTAAACATGTTACATGTACTGTCATTGGGGGTCCTTGGATTAAATATAAGAAACAAACTAGAATAAACCGTTTGAAAACCGTTATCGCGCTAACTTGAGAATCACACAAACGCTTAATTATATCCCTTAAAGTGCCCCTGCTAGTGTCACGCTGAGCATGATAAAATACACATTTACTGAAACATATTATTACATAGCAGGGTACCAATGTAAGCGTTTGAAGTCTGCTCTGGCGCATTTCTTTACTTGCTTTAATTATATTTTCTGCTTTTTGTTCAAGATAAAGCGATTTTAGGTCTCTAAGGCTTTTCATCAGTCTTAATGAATCTCTGACGTAGACCCCTTGCTGCTCAGCACACCATAAAAGGGTCCCTGCTATCTAAATCCTTAGTATATATTAGTATATCACAAAGTTTATAGTCACTATAGAAAGGCTTAACCAATTACTGTAGATTATTCTCGACTCCGTCCCCATATTATTGTCAACGTGTTACGTCTTGTTAACAAACCATTTCTCCTGATGTTTGGCGAGATAATTTATTTACCGTAAAGCTGCAGTTCAATTCTATTAACCATCTGCCTTCTGGAATATAAGGGAAAAAAGGGCAGAGATGGGTTTAGTTGTATTCAACTCCAGGCAACCTTAAGTTAAAGGTGAAGTACAGGCTAAAACATTTTTCTTTTAGCCCAGAAAGACACCTTCCTAAAAGGATTCCCACACAATGATCTAGCATTGCAAATGCATGAAAATCTTCACATCTATCATTTTTGTGCATTTACAGAGGGGTTTACGAAGACGCGCTCGGGATAGCTGGCATTAAATACTTATGTGCAGGTGAGATTTACCTAGAGCCACGCAGCCTCTGGTAAATCTACGATGGGAGATTTTGCCAGAGCAAGTGCAGATTTTGGTAAATCTCCCTGTTAATTTTGCACAGGGGTTAAGTAACTGAAAGGATTTCAATAGTAAAAGGGACCTCATTACGATCAGACGTTTTGGGAATGTAAACGTGCCCAATCACCAAACTCCATATTAAATCCCAAAGTAACACTTTTGGCTTTAGGCTTTGGCTGTCCTACGTTGTTAATATACCAGGCAGGGACTTCTGTCTGAGTAATTTTATATAAGTAGACATATAATTCATAAAATAATTTACCCTTCCCATAAATTACGGGTCAGCGTGGAGTTCCATATGAATGTCTACACAACACCCATGCATTGGTGCAAACTGGACATTAAGTCATATTTACATTTAAAGAGGAAATTTGGTGGGTATTTTCATACCGACGATCGTACGATATCTGGATATTCCGTTATCATTCGACCTGGATTGGTGTATGGAGCCCATAAGATGCTATTTGAGGTCCTACAATGTGGAAGTCAGTTGATTTTCATGGGAACCAAGCTAAATTCTCAAATGGAATTGTCCAATGTGGAAATTCATTTTTATCCATATTATACCCTTTGGCCACTTGACCAGAATAATTATATCCCCTTTCAACTGCCGATTATCCCAGCATGAGAATAATGTGGTGTTTTCAATGCAAATGTTTCATACACAGCAACATTCATAAATACTCACCTTACCTTTATAAAAAGCCATGACTTCCATAAACATAAGGCTATGTTGCCACCTGCTGGCCAAACAGAATACAAGAATATTTCTCCTGCACAGTATTTATAATCTTGCAGGGCGATGCACCAACAGGCGCTGCTCCTGTTTTGGAGTTTAAGTCCCACTAACCAATGACTTAAACTCCTTTATTGTGGCGGTTGCAGGTGGATGCAAAAACCTTGGGTGTTAAATAGGTGCATGATGTAACACCGAAGGTGAATTGTTTGCCTGGGTCTAGTGATGGTTCCCACGTCACTTTAGAGAGGTGGTAACTTTTTACATGGAGAGATTTTACATTGCCTTTTAGACTGTTACGGCGGTTAACACATACGCAAAGGGTTCGGGGCTAAAGAGAGGTTTTTTACATTTATTACTACTTTTCAACCTTGGGTATAAGTGGGTTTGAGGGGTTGTTAGCTTCCATATCTATATTATTGTTTGTCTAAAGGTGGCCATACATACGAATGAGGAACAACGGGATTTACCTATTATCGCTTGTGCATAGGGGATAATCCTGATTGGACTGCCGACGAACAACCGTAGTTGGCACACCAATAGATTGGGAAAGACGGAAATTTTTTGCCGGTCGCCATCGGCTCCCTTTACTTTAATAGAGGGAGACGATACCGATCATGCAGTGTATGGCCAAGATACCAATGTGATCTGTGGGCACATTGTGATGGAAATCGCATGTGTATGGCCACCTTTAATCACCCCCACCTCATAGAACTGCAATAGTTAGAAATCTGAGAAGTAAAGCCAACCTGAAATATACTATACTATACTTTACAATACATTAAAGGAATAGTTCACTTTTCCAGTGATGTTTTTAGTTATTAAATCAC
The DNA here is from genome assembly GCA_019447015.1 of Hymenochirus boettgeri. NCBI lineage: Eukaryota > Metazoa > Chordata > Amphibia > Anura > Pipidae > Hymenochirus > Hymenochirus boettgeri. The sequence goes on from JAACNH010008730.1 coordinate 11,449, forward strand.
AAGGAATTATAGGAATAAACCCCACCCTCTACTGTGTCCACCGATGAATAGTAACCAATGGTGAGGACATTAAACGCTAGGACCTCACCATTGGGTTTACCATAAATATCCAGTACTAAGTCGTTAAAATTCATGTTCAGCAGGTGCAAATAGCAAGTTACATAGACTGTTACATAGACTGTCACATAGACTGTTATATAGATTGTTACATAGACTGTTACATAGATTGTTATATAGATTGCTATATAGACTGTTACATACATTGTTACATAGATTGTTATATAGACTGTTACATAGACTGTTACAGACTGTTACATAGACTGTTACATAGACTGTTACATAGATTGTTATATAGATTGTTACATAGACTGTTACATAGATTGTTACATAGATTGTTATATAGACTGTTACATAGACTGTTACATAGATTGGGACATAGACTGTTAAATAGACTGTTATATAGATTGTTACATAGACTGTTACAGACTGTTACATAGACTTATACAGACTGTTACATAGATTGTTACATAGATTGCTACATAGACTGTTACAGACTGTTACAGACTGTTACATAGACTGTTACATAGACTGTTACATAGATTGTTACATAGACTGTTACAGACTGTTACAGATTGTTACATAGACTGTTACAGATTGTTACATAGACTGTTACAGACTGTTACATAGATTGTTACATAGACTTACATAGATTGTTACATATACTGTTACAGACTGTTACAGACTGTTACATAGACTGTTATATAGATTGTTACATAGACTGTTACATAGATTGTTATATAGATTGTTATATAGACTGTTACATAGATTGGGACATAGACTGTTAAATAGACTGTTACATAGATTGTTACATAGACTGTTACAGACTGTTACATAGACTGTTACAGACTGTTACATAGACTGTTACAGACTGTTACATAGACTGTTACAGATTGTTACATAGACTGTTACAGA
>JAACNH010008731.1:0-12414 GCA_019447015.1 Hymenochirus boettgeri
ATGAATATTACAGATATACCGTGACCTGGATGAATGAATATTACAGATATACCATGACCTGGATGGATGAATATTACAGATATACCATAACCTGGATGAATGAATATTACAGATATACCATAACCTGGATGAATGAGAACCTTCACAAGCATACACTCCTATGGTATAAACAAGAGTGTAAGATTGGGTTTTCCATGATATGGCCCATAAAATGTTTTTAATTTAGTAATTTCAAAATTTAGCAAAATCCATTTACATTTCCAAAATACAGTACAGTAAGCAGAAGACCATGTCTGATGGCATGAGGCCTGCTCTAAAGATTCCTAGGGTCATTGTGTTTATTTATTAACTACAGTTATGCTTTGTCTTCCAAACAATCTACACTCCCTCCAAGTTCTGAATAAATGCATTGTATTAAAGGGCCATGTACAGTGAAATGTTGTTTAAACACTTCAAAATGGGCTTTTATAACATGAGGCACATACAAGTCTTGTGTTGCTAGTGCTTGAGCTTAGGTGCCCCTTATCTCTGTAACTCTCTTAAATGGCAAATAGTCTTCTATCTATTTGTCTAAAAATAAATATCAGACATGTCTGTAAAACATGTCTGATCCTAAATATATTAATATGTACCTTTTGACAATTGGGCCAAAATATTGTCCACCCAACTTTAATCATATTAGAATTTACAGTACAGGTTGCATCAAAGTGCACTATCGAAATGATAATTTTCCTAAAGGGTACATGATCCTAGATACTACTTAACATTAATTTAGTGGGGGATTTTGTTATTTGACCTAATTCTACTCAATTAGTTTTTAGTGACAATGTTCTAGAATATTTGTTTATTTAATATCATGGCACTTTGTGTAGGTTATGTAGTTAGAGCGGATAATGTATGACAGGAGCATAATTGGTTTTGAGCCGTTTCCCAAACTGAATCTTTATTTAGCCATTTAGAATGAGGAACTACATATGACATGGAATTAAAAAGAGCAAGTGTCATTGTGACACAGGATGATTTTCGTTTTGTCATTTGTGTTTTAAGTCCTATACACCTTAAGCAATACAGTACTATTAAAAATGTCCTTAATACATCCTTAATACAATATAAAATGGGTTAAATGTAAATTGGCACCAATAAACTCTTGATACCTAAACTTTTATGCTATGTTCCTGAGTTCCAGAGTTCTTTGTGCCAATAGCGACCATAGGTTTTTTCCCAATGTAATAAAAATGTGAAATTCATAGAATGTGTTTATACAGAGCAAACTGAATATATATAAATATATATTGGAAAGGTAAGCTGACAGCTTCTAACTAGAAATCAGAGTTGTAATTTTAGATTAATAGATTGTTGCCAACATGTAGCCAATTAGAAAACTGGTTTAATCAATAATTTTATGGTCCCAATTTGTTAATTAAACTTTGGGGTTCTATTCAATAACAGGTGCAAAAATTTGTTCTTACTGTCAAATGTTTTTTAACTGTAGTAGACCAGTTAAAAGGGGACATCTTATTGGTTGAGGCAAATTAACAGCTCAGGAAAATATTTGCACTTACTTCTTATTAATTAAGCTTTATTTTTTTTTGCACCTCTTATTGTGTCTGCATCATGTAAAAGAATTATCATAGGTATATGCGTGGGTTTTTACACAGGAGTTTTGATTGAGAACTGAATTCAAAACTCTGTTTTTGAAAAACCAATTGATGATTTATTTAATAATTTCTGCTAAACCCCTATATAAAAAGATCATTATATCCGAAAAGCCTGGATGTGAACCACTTTCCAAGGGGTTTTAGTAGAGTTTTACCAAGACAATGAATGGGATTCATCAGGGAATTAAAACTTTAACATAAAAAGAGTCAGCCTGCATTTGAAAATATCCCTATAGAAACACATATAAGTCATAAAGTAAAGTCAGATATATGTTTGTAAAATATAAAGAAATGCTTGAACAGAAGATACATTAATTAGAAAAGTCCAATATTATATCAACAAACCCCATGCATGTCTGCGTGTCTCCAATGGGTTAGGGCTGTACACACAATGCATTATTATATATAACTTTATATCGGACAGGGAGATACCTTGTATGTAAAATGGCCTATCATTTTCGATCTAAAAGTAAAGATCAGACATTTCAGTAAATTACTGATCCTAAATATTGTCTTTCCAACTTTACATCTGTCAGCCACAAAGATCGGCCCACAGTTGCATAGTATGTAACAGCCATTAGAACTATGACACCCCATACTGTAAGCTCTACACTTGTAATCTGAAATAAATACATTTAATCACAGCCGAGACTGTGGGTGTATTGGTCTTTTCCTATCATATTTCTGATTGCATCTAGTTGTGTTGGCGGAAAACTCCAAAGATAGAGGATTGAGACCTGGAACGAGGAAGATACAGTATGGAGCCTATACATACCATATACACAGACTTCCCACACTGTCTGGTTATTTAGGACTGATTAAATTGTTACACCTTCCTAGATAATATCAGAATTAATATTATGATAATATATCATTAAATATGCACGTTTCTACATTGTTTATGAAGGAAATGGTGATATGAAATTAATTAAAAAACACGTATTGGTTTCTTTGGAATGCTAGATTGTATTGATCCTGTAACCAGTACAATATCCAAATATCTTCCCTATGCTAAATTCAGTTCATTACTGATTAGCTACTTTGAACTGATTAATTAAACCCAGCATTGCAAATGCTCAAATTATGCATTTTGCTCATTAAACTGCACATCAGCTGAGCACCAATTTAAATTTAAAACTCAAAATGGCAAGGTAGGTAAATAAAAATGTTGCTACTTTTTAGGGTAGCAAACATGTTGGCTTGTAGAACAGGCTTTAAGTAGAGATGTCCGAACTTCGCAAAATCCGGTCCGCTCGAGGATCCTTGAATTTTCTAAAAAATTAGAAAATTCGAAAATCCGCAAGCGGACTCGTTAAAATGAAAAATATTCTCAAAATTACGAGATTTCTTGTATTTTCGAAAATTTTCGAAATTACGTGTTTCGCTCATTTTCAGAAATTTTCGAGATTACGAGGAATCTCGTAATTTAGAAAATTTTCGAAAAACGGAATTTTAGAAAATACGAGTAATCCTCGTAATTTCGAAAATTTTCGAAAATACGTATTGCCGAAAATAGGGGAAATCTCGTAATTTCGAAAAAATTCCGGAAAATCCGGAAAAATCCGCCATTCGCGAACGGGATAAATCCGAGGCGGATCCGGGTTCAGATCCGCGAACCGCCCATCCCTAGCTTTAAGTACAACATGGAGATATCTCTCTTAAAGGGCATGGTTACCCATAAAACAAAAAAGTGGTCACATCACTGTTACTTGCCCCCAAGCACAAATAATATATTCAGCCAATTATTAGGTGCATTATTAACTAGATATTTAAGTATAATTGTTTCTTCCATTCTAGCAGAGTAAGCTGGCTCCTCCCTCAATGCAGTCAATCAAGGATGTAACTACTGACATCATAACCAATGACTGACTGCTGTTTCATCTGCTGCTTACTTTGCACATGTTCAAGCTTGTTAAAAGCTCATTGAGCAGAGGGAAAAGGCAGACACCTTTTACAAAATGGAAAATAACTTAAATATCTGGTTACAAATGCATGTAATAAACTGTTGAAAATAGCAGCTGGGGTTGTGATTTTTGCTTTAAGGGTGGACATGACCTTTAAGCTCTGCAGTGACCTTCAGTTCCAGATTGCTGATGTAAATAATCAGCAATGATAACCCTAATTTTCACATGCTGCCTGATTTAAATTTAAATCTTAAATTTAAGTAGACAATTAGGTAGACTTAATTACATGACATGCCTGCCATGTCTACACCAGGGTATTTATAAAGAATTGGAAAATATGACATCACTTGTTTTTTATGGCGGTGACATAAATTAATGATTGTTATCGCTATTTTCATCCACTATGTTATTCTACATTGTGCTTGGAAAATACCGCTACAGTTGTCAATGAGGTTATATTGTAAAGAATTTTGAGACACAGCCATAAAATACCCTTGTGGTCACAAAAATATTGGTAACGATGGAGGTATTAAATTCCTTTATAAATAGGTGTAAATATAGTGCAGGACCATCTTTTATGGAGAGCAACTCTCATTCAAAATCTGTCATAAACTGACATAAACAGAGCCGTGGATTGGAACAATCTCCCAAATTGAATTCCACCGCCTTCCTCTTTTCATACTAATGCAACTCAGTTTCAAGCATTGCTGTTCTTTCCATCATAATCTATTTTCTTTTTTATTGGTGTACAAAATTGCATCATTATGGCTTTTACATTATTTCCCATGGAGACTTTTACATTTAATCCATAGCTAGTTATAATACATTGTATGGTTCACTTCTGTAAATAAATATATATTTTTTTATTATTAAACATGAAAATAAATAAAAATTGCTTACTCAGCACTTTGGCTATTTCACGGGAAGGTACAAATTAAAGATATATACCGAAAAAGAACTGTAGGTAATAGAATTTCCCTTTTTTTTGTTTTTTTGTTTTTTTTAGCAATATTTATATCTGTCTGGGAAAAAAAATATCTTCTCTCGTCCCATTTTGAAAGAATTGATTTGAAATAGAACAGTATTAAAGAAACACCAGTAAACTTAGTTTAAAGCAGAAATTCCGACAGATCTGTAATTTTGCTTTGTGTGTAACAAAAAGAAATTCCCTTTACTGTTTTAATTAGTGGAAGATGTGAAAGATTTTGTCATGTTTTATATAGATGTATAGAACATTGGGAACAAAAATAGTAATAGTTATTATGAAGCTTTACTTTCCCTTGAAAGACAACTGTATCTCTCTACAATTTAAAGGACCCAAGATGAAGACCTAAAACACTTGCAGGGCGATGCACTGAGAGCTGCCATCAGCAGCCCAGTGCCAAATTGGCCAGCAATGTTATATGCCGATAGCAGCTCTCACTGCATCTCTAAGTACCGATAGAATTCCGCTTTCGTCATATAACTTCGCTCAAGGCAGTTTCGTAGGTAAATTCTATGTTAGCCATGCAGCCACCAAAATGAAGGATTTTAAGTCACGCTAACCGATGACTTTAACTCCAGAACAGGATCGGTGCATCTGGCAATTGGAAATATAGTATAACAGCTGATACAGTGTAACCCCAGGGGTGAGGATCTAGCATTTATGTCCTTACCCTGGATACGTTTAATGGGGGAAAAGGGAGAGGAAAGAAGGTGGTATAATTGCCTTTTAAAAGAATAATCTAGGTGTCTAAAAACTCGTACACCCTTCAGACAGGAAGGACGAGGCATGACTAAAAATACACCCGCGACAGATGCTTCGTCTAGTAATTATACATGTTTATGTTTTTGTTATGGCATTGTTCCTCAACGAATAATGCCCGAATGAATGCATGTACATGCAAGACTACCAGTTGAAATGACCTTTTTACACGGGTGTATCTTTCACCTCCTCCGTCCCGTCGGACATGGGTATCGCTCTCTTTAGAAATTATAGTTTTTTTCTTGGTACATAAATAAAGCCCCCTTTATTTTGTATTTTTTTAAAAACAGGCAAATTCCTGGAACAATTGAAATGAAAAAGCCCAGATGGTAAGAAGTTGCCCAGTTAACATTTGACAACAGTGAGCATTATTGAGGGACTCTTGCTATAAATTTAAAAAAAAACATGATTTAGTAGTTTTCATGTCTACAAGCACGACCAACGACAGTTAACTTATAGTTGCCTTGTATATTTTACAGTGCTCCATTAAACAGAAAATTGACCCTGTTTGGATCCCATATTGTAATTTGTAACCTTTTCAGCTCAAGCGAAAAAAAAACACTTAAAATGAATCTGCCAAACTGCACATTCTGCTTGTTCATGCAAAATTCAGTGCCGTGGGACTGTAAGATTCAATCTAGATAACCCAACAATGCCATCAATCAATCAGAGGCAAACTAGGATATCCAGACCCAACAAGAAAATAAGACCAAGAGCCCACCAGGAAAAAAAATTGGGACCCACTCAACATTTAAATAATTCCTGTAACTCACATCTGTATCTAGAGTGTAACAATATTCCCTTTTTAATTGGTGAATAGATTATGGATCCACCTCCAACATGTCATCCTTCTCATTACTAAGTGCTGTTTAGTAAGGGCTCGTTCACACTAGAAACTGACAGAAACGCATAAGGATTCCCCTGTCAAATTGTGTTCCACACAACACTGTGATTAATGATGGGTGTAAAAAATTAAATGTATGTCCAGAAGGGAATATTGACCTTTGGCTGAAACAACATGGAGGTGGCAATTTATAACAGCCAGTGGATCATGGATTGAACATCCTTATCAAAGCCCTTTCATATATAGATATATATATAGAGAGATATATGGCATTGTATATGTTTGCAGTTAATGATGGTCTGATATATCCTAAACCAGTTGGACCTAACAGGTGAAGCAAAATGCTAGAAGATGACAGGAATTCCTGCTTTAAGGAGTAACACATGCAATTAAATGACTTGCATTGACAAATATATACATCTATTTCTGAATATTAAATGAACATAAAAACCTTGCCCTTATAGATAACCATTCTTATGATAGATCTACTGGTCTTAAAAAATATGGGGAGAATAATGCCCCCTTTCCTTTAATTAGTTTTTTTTTTTTTACTTTTTTTTTTTTTTTTTTTTTTTTTTTTTTTTTTTGGTTATACAATAAAAATTAAGAACCATGCCATAAAACTATATGCAAAATATGCACACTATTATTGCATGCGTCATGTGATTCTACATGCCAGTTTATATTATTTTCAATTTTAGTAAGACCCCCCAAAAAACCATCATAGGTCTTTTATCAAAGCACTATATGTACAATACAGTCCTTTCTTCATCTGTATTAATATCGATGCCATTGGATTTTGTACAAAGAAAAAAAATGCTTGCCTATATATTTTAAAAGAACTGTATCTGAACAGTTGCTTTAGGGTATTTAATTTTGAGTCATTAGCAATCCACACTTTAATTATAATGCCTAAATGTCTGTGTTATGTAAATCGGTCTGAATTCATTTTTCGTAATTTCGGTGGAAGGTTTCCATCCATCCTTCCACCTGACAATCTTTGAAGCTTTGGTGGTAAATCTGCTACGGACTGACTCATTGGATCAGAAATCATCTTTGTGGTTTTTATCAGTAGTTTTTCTTCTGAATTACCAGGAACTGAACTAATTCTTTGAAGTTTCATTGGTAGATCTCCCATGCTATATGCTTTCTCAGATGTTGTAGAACTCATTCTAAGAAGTTTTTTTGGGAGGTCCTCTCTACCAGTCATTTTTTGTAGTTTTGGTGGCATCTTTGTACTTATGTCATCAAGACTATTTAGACAGTCTACGGAATTATTCTTCTCTTTGCTGTTACTTACTGCTGGTGCAATTAAAGGGGATGATATCAGAAGCATTTCTTCCTGTTCTTTAACACTGTAGGGAGCTGTTGGGACTTCAAAAGTTGCATGGAATTGTGAATAATCAACTTTAAAGAACCCCTCTTCCAAAGAAATAACAGGAAAGAAACGATGTCCCCATAAAACTTCATCTTCAGTATAGGAGGTCCTTGCTTGACATGTCATGCCTGAAACAAAAATGAAAAAAATTTTTTTTTTTAATTTAAATATAAATCATACTAATCAAAGCAGCATTATACTGACTATGAGTGCATTTGGTAAATAAATACAATTATGACATTGTATTGGAGGTTGAATAAAGACATACATCCATCTAGTCCTACCTTTATACCCTGCACATAATGTCTAATACTTATATAGTAACATAATATTAAGAGGCTGTATAAAGACCTACATCCATTCCAAACATTGAACTCTACCCATAATGTCTATCTAAAAGTTACATAGTAACATAGTATTGGAGGTTGTATAAAGACAAATGTTGATCTAGTCCAAAATGTCCTTACCCATAATGCCTGTCTAACAGTTACATAGTATAAGACAAAAAAGCTCAGAGGATCTAAGGCTCAATTTAAAAACAACACTTTTATTCTAACAGTTTAAAATGTATATCAAAAAGCATCAAAAAATAGTATAACACATAACTGTGCAAAATAAATGGCTGTGCAGATACAGATCAACTGGAGAAGGAAGTATTACCACCCCATCAGTACTTAGTAGTACAGGTACCCCCACATATTCACCCTCCAAACTATACTTATCGTCAGTCAGTAAAGTAATAGGGCATTGTCTATGTCCCCCCCTCTAATATTCAGGAGGGGACATAGACAATGCCCTATTACGGGCAGAAACTCGATTTATTTTCTCCCTCAAAACCCCTAGCCCTAATGGCCTTAACGAGGAAATAGACTTCATCCCCTTTATCTAACCCATTTGATATATTGTATATGTTATTCACAGACTCCACTGGCAGACATCCAGGTGGCCCCGGAACTATGGACGAAGTTGATGTCCCAATACCAGAGAGGATCTATGGAATGAACCACCAAATTTTCTGGATATACCAACACAGTGGATGTCTGGACTGCATATATATTTGGAGCCGATGGGTTAGATGCTTCTCAAGTTTGTGCAAGCAGGATGGGGACTTTTTGAACTTTGGAGTTACGCTCCTGCTAATCTAAAAATTCTGTTCTGATACTTCATATTGCTACATTATTAGTAATGTGTAATTATTATTATTATTATTTTTGAGGCTGCTACTATGTATTCAAGTGGGGACAACTTTGTAACATTTTTGTATATATTGTTTGGACACTAAACAGTGTCTGAGGTACTTTGTGACTAAACACTTACCGATTGACTGACTCAGGGATGTGACCAAGTATCAGTCCTGTGATTGGTTAAGACAATCACGTGACCGGCAAATCTTGTGGAACAGCTGATTGGCTAACGGTTGTTTAAATATGGACCAAGAGCGAGTTTGCTTTAGCACCATTAATAAAGCCAAATCGAGCGAAACACATTTTGGGTGCTCTACCACCCCCCCTCTGTATCTTACTGATCACCCGCATATTTGATTGATCCCGATACTCAGCCAGATCTTACTGTCTGTGCACGGACCGAATTTGACTTTACTGACTGACGATAAGTATAGTTTGGAGGGTGAATATGTGGGGGTATTACTAAGTACTGATGGGGTGGTAATACTACCTTCTCCAGTTGATCTGTATCTGCACAGCAATATATTTTGCACACTTATGTGTTATACTATTTTTTGATGCTTTTTGATATACATTTTAAACTGTTAGAATAAAAGTGTTGTTTTTAAATTGAGCCTTAGATCCTCTGGGCTTTTTCCTTCTTTGTCTTATATTATTGTACTCCAGAGATTGGTTTATAATATATTACCAGGGAATTATTCGCTTAACAGTTACATAGTATTGGATGTTGTTTAAAGGCATACTGTATGTCCATCTAGTCCAACCTTTATACACTACCCATAATATCTATCTAACAGTTACTGTATAGTAACATAGTATTGGAGGTTGTATAAAGACATATGTTTTTCTAGTCCTAACTTTATATCATACCCATAATGCCTGCCTAACAGTTACATAGTAACATAGTATTGGAGGTTGAATAAAGACATAAGTCCATCTAGTCCAACCTTTATACACTACCCATAATGTCTGACTAACAGTTACATAGTAACTAGAGATGTCCGAACTTCGAAAAATCCGGTCCGCGCGAGGATCCGCGGATTTTCGAAAAATCCGTAAATTCGAAAATCCGCGAGCGGACCCGTTAAAACGTATTAAAATTAAAGTTCGGCAAAATCCGCGTTGAAAGTGGTCTAAATAGCCTTGGTAACATACACTTAATCACTCAGGGACCTGGGTAATGACCTTAAGAACACTTATCAATGCCTACAATACCTAAAAATTACAGTCCGTTAGTGTGAATTTAAAAAAACTGTATTTTCGAAAATACGAGGATTTCCGTAAAAACGAGGATTTCCGTAAAAACGAGGATTCCCGTAAAAATTAGGATTTTCTTAAAAACGAGGAACCGGAACCTTCTGCCTGCACAATGGTTCTGTAAGGCAGATGTATGCCACACAGTACCTCCTGGCCAGGGGGTACGATGATTTCCCCCCTGGCACCTATCATGTGCGGCGTCGAAAGCGCAGGATTATGGAGGGGCTCCAGCGCCGGCTCCTGCACCTCTTCGGCTACCACTACCACTACTTACTTTTTATTATATTACTGTATTGTAATAAGTAGTAAAATATTTTAATTCACTTCTGACAAAAACATATTTATTGTATATACCTTACCATTAGTGCCATTACACACACCACATTGGCCACATTCCCCTATATAATAGTTTGCACACAACAAGGGAAAGAAGGCGATGGGGGTACTGGGTTACATAATGTCCACTGCGGTTTGCCACCATTGTTGCGGGGCCAGGCAGGCTTGGCCCCACTGGACATACCCCTCACCCCATTGGCTTCTCTCCCTCAGAGTATGCTTCGTGCAAGGGAAAGCGGGTGAACGGGTAGGAACAGCACCTTTGAGTTACAGCAGGCCCACTGCAGTTTGCCACCATTGTTGAAGAGCCAGGCAGGCTTGGCCCCACTGGACATACCCCTCACCCCATCGGCTTCTCTCCCTCAGAGTATGCTTCGAGCAAGGAAAAGCGGGTGAATGGGTAAGGCTTTGTAGGAACCACAACATTGAGTTACAGCAGGCCCACTGCAGTTTGCCGCCATTGTTGAAGAGCCAGGCAGGCTTGGCCCCACTGGACATACCCCTCACCCCATTGGCTTCTCTCCCTCAGAGTATGCTTCGTGCAAGGGAAAGCGGGTGAACGGGTAAGGCTTTGTAGGAACCACACCATTGAGTTACAGCAGGCCCACTGCAGTTTGCCACCATTGTTGAAGAGCCAGGCAGGCTTGGCCCCACTGGACATACCCCTCACCCCATTGGCTTCCCTCCCTCAGAGTATGCTTCGTGCAAGGGAAAGCGGGTGAACGGGTAAGGCTTTGTAGGAACCGCACCATTGAGTTACAGCAGGCCCAAACTTTGTAATATGGAGTACTGCTCTAGTGCCAGGCAGGATTGACCCAGAGCTGAAAACATTAGCCACAGGGTAGCTGTTGCGGCTGTATGAGATGGTCAGAGTAGGTGACACCACAAAGGTGCCTCGTGGAGAGAGAAGGAAGAACAAAGTACTGCTCTCAGGCCAAGTAGGATCGACCCAATCTTAGAAAAATTAGCCACAAAGTAGCTGTTGTTGCAGAGCATTTGTTATTTCACAACTTGAATGCAGTAGAGCAAGGTAGGACCATATATGGCCCTGCCAATAAGAAAAAATTGCCATTTGCCAGCTAAGCTGGCATCAGCTAAGCCTCTAGATGGAAAATGAGGCGGAAGGAGCAGTATGGGTGGCCAGGGGCAGGAGGCCTTCAGTCAAGGGCATGAGCGTCAACAATAGGAGTGTTGTAATGAGATGTGATCCACGCCTCATTCATCTTGATGAATGTAAGGCGGTCCACATTCTCAGTGGAGAGACGGGTCCTCCTCTCCGTTGCAACAAGGTTAGTCATTAAAAGGACTGTTGGGTCTCAAGATGTGTGAATACAGGGGTGGTTAACAACAAGTGCTAAACCACCATACTAAAATCCACACACAGAAAGCTCAAAAAAAGCTCAAAAAGCACAAAAAACTCTCTCCAACACCTACACTGTCAGATCTCCACTAAACACACTCCAACACACTGACAAAATGGCGCCTGTGAAGCAATAATCATGTTAGCTGCCATTGGATAATTTGGGACATGTGATTTTTTTTTTTCGAGAATTCTCGTAATTACAAGGACCTCCGTTTTCGAAAATACGGAGATCCTCGTAATTTTGAAAATTTTTGAAAAAAAAAAATCCGCGGTTCGGAAGTTCGGAAGGCGGAAAATCCGGAATAATCCGTCGTTCGGCCATCTCTAATAGTAACATAGTATTGGAGGTTGAATAAAGACATATGTCCATCTAGTCCAACCTTTATACACTACCCATAATATCTATCTAACAGTTACTGTATAGTAACATAGTATTGGAGGTTGAATAAAGACATACATCCATCTAGTCCAACCTTCATACCCTTCTCATAAAGTCTTTCTAACAGTTACATAGTAACATAGTATTGGGGGTTGAATAAAGACATACGTCCAACTAGTACAACCTTTATACCCTACCCATAATGTCTGTCTAACAGTTACATAGTAACATAGTATTAGAGGTTATATAAAGACATACATCCATCTAGTCCAACCTTTATACCCTACCCATAATGTCTGTATAACAGTTACATAGTAACATAGTATTGGAGGTTGAATAAAGAATTATGTCCATCTAGTCCAACCTT